>JAWZYV010017601.1:0-33339 GCA_038373885.1 Cheiracanthium punctorium | reverse complement strand
AAAATTTGCCCCTCTTTCTGTTTAAAAGTAAAAGCTCTATCATTTTTGTGAATAGAGAAATTATGTTTAGTCCAGAAGGATTCAATAATCATTGGTGTAAATAAAGGAATTTGTAAAAGAATAACATTTCCCTTAACACTTTGGAAGGTGCCTGGTTCAAAACCAGGTCGCGTCCGCAGACCTAACCGTTCGGAGTTTTTCGTGCTTTCCTCCGAAACTTAGAGTAAATACGGGTTAGGACCCCTTAGAAAGACCCCCCAGCACTCCACCCATCGGACTAGATCCCACGTAATCCTACAACACCAACGTTGGCCGCAATCCTACAGCACCAACGCCAACCCTTCACACTTTACATTCTTAGGACTGTGAAGTGAATATTTTTCTTGATATATTGGCGTGTTTAAAGATGTTACTTCTATTATCATTATATTATTTTATGCACAAAAAATTATTTTAAGTCACCTTAAAAAAAGGTAGTAAAAACAAGCAATGCAGTAAAATTAGGTTTCAAGAAAATCAAAAAGAGTCAATTTTTTCATTTTTCGCCTTCCCGTTATTCTTTCTTCCAGATTTTCTCAATGTGAAATGTGTCAGTTTCCATTTTGTGAATTTTTCTAGCTAACCAGCCGCAGCCTGAGAATTTTGCATCCCAAATTTTCTGCCAGAATAATAGCATTTTCTTTGAATATCACTGCAGAAATTGCTTGATTTTATTTTATTTTGGTAATACGAACAATTATCTACACGAGGGATCTAGGCCGAGCACGGGGTGCCCTATGTGGGGGGTTTTCTAAAGAGTCTTAATCCTTATGTATGAGAAGTTTCGGAGAAAACCGCGTAAGACTCCGAACGGCTAGGTCGACGGACGCGACCTGAGTTTGAACCAGGCACTTCTCTTCTCCCAGTTGAGAGCGCTACGCGCTCAGCCGCTCATCGGGCCTCCAGAAATTGGAGTTATGTGCTACGTGATGTAATGTGGCAAGCCTTCACTAGAGGCATCTACATTCTGGGGCGGTTGCCTTGGTCGGAGGAGTTTTTTAGAGGTTCTAACGCGTATTCACGTTAAATCCGGAGAAAACCGACCAAAACTCCAGAGAGACGCGCGGTAAGACCAAACGCGGGAGTGTCTTATACACTCGGCCATGGTGAATCCAAGAAATTAGAATGTTGGATGCTCTTGCTTCATGAAACCATTTGCATGAAGAAGTGCCTTAGCAAACTCTTTTAATTGGCCACATTGACTTTTCGACCGTTTGGATTTTGGATCCCGAACTAAACTTTTGTGCTGCTTCAAGAATTTTCCCTTTGCTTCTAAAATACCTTTGAGAATGCACTCAGGTAGCTGAAAATTGTCTTGCGAATTTTGACATTCCCCAACACTTACCCTCCCCACTCTTAAAATGTTCTCCCCTGTTCGTGTAGCGTATGCTGGGAAAAAAAAAAAGAACCGTCGTTAAACAGAAACGACGTCGTCTTCGAATAGAATTTTTTTTCGTTGGAGGGGCCCGGATTTTGAAATATCTTCTTTGGAAAGAGATCGTCGTTAAACATGTCAACTGTATATACACTGCTACTTTTTCAAATTTCAGTCCTATCACTCACGGATAGTCAAATTCTTCGGATAAATAACCGCAACCCTCAGTTAGGTGCTACCACAAATATAGCATGTAAAAGAAGTGAGAATTTTTATACCTGTTATCGACAGCGTCGGTAGCAGGGACCAATCAACCAATCACAATACACTGCTTCCCCCTTTTTTCTACAATTTTTCAAGCGAGGTCATTTTCTTCTGAATTTCCGAGTGGTTGGGGCACATCGATCAAAGAAGGTTTTTTTTTTTTTTTTTTTGACAAGGAAGGAAACCCAAGAAATCCTAGGAAAGGGAGACCCTTTACACACAATAAAACTCCCATGCATCTTCTAGTATCCGGTACCGAAAAGCCGTTTTTGCCTCGTGTATACCCTGTCGGGAAAAAACAATGGTATTTCCGATAGGCAATCCGATATCGGAACGATTTAGACAGCTTCATGACAGCACATCCAGATATTTTCTCGGATTGTTAGGTCATGAGTGGAGAATGACTGATTTATCCGGTACGGAAAGCTTTCTGATAACATCGTGGTAGGGCCTCAGCTCACAACTTACCGCCTCCTGTTTGCTGAAAAAATAGCGCAAAGCTTCTGAGACATGAATGACCGGTCAGTTCATAAACAACAGCCACAAGACAATTGTACGAATGAAGCAATACATCTCATCACCATTATAAAGATTCTAGTGTGTTGTTGCGCCTACGTAGTTTTTTTCTAGAAGAGTTAAGTATCGGTGAAAACGGACGAATGTATCGGGAACCATAGGCGTAGAGTTATATAGGCCCGTGGGGCTCGAGCCCCCCCAATAAATTGTGAATAGGGGCTGAGCCCACCCAATAATTTACCACTCAATACAGAAAACTAATTTATACTGACATAAAAAAAAGTATTTTACGCCATTTACAAACGTTTAAAAAAAACCTTTACTCGTACTTTTAAAAATTTTCTTCTTTTGGTTTCAATCATGATTTAGTATTCATTGTGACGCCATGTAACACACAATGTTACTAATAAGCTGCCCTCGCCAGGCTCTGGTTCATTAAAATCAGATTATGCAATGTAAAGTATGTAATGAAGAAAAGTTCAGATGTGTCTAAAATGCACTATCTCATCGAAAATGTTTTTTTTTCCTATTGGATTTTTTTCTTTGCTTCTATTTTTAACTTATAACATGGCAGAAAGATACTAACATGGATACTTACCTTACATAGGTGTAGAATTCTATGGACCCATAGAGCCACTTTATGGGCGCCTCCAATAATTTACACTTATACATAGTAAGTCATAGCTGCCAACTACTACGGAATATAATTAACCACTTTTTGTAAACAGTATATTTTTTAATTATTTTTTTCAAAATAGTAACCAGCTCGAGCGCGCAGCACAAAAATTTTGCTATATTTTAAGCCGAAAAATCATGTAGAAAAAGTGGTTAATTCTATTCCGTACTAGTTGGCAGTTAAGAGTAAGTTATATGTACGTGAATCAGTGGCGTAGCCAGAAATTTTTCATGGGGAAGGGGGTGGGGTACGACTTCTGCAACTCACATATATGTATACGGTACTGGTGTATGATAAGGGAGTGAGGAATATACATTTTGTATAGCAAAAAATTCCTCATGGGGGGGGTATAACCCCCTAACCCCCCCCCCTTGGCTACTCCACTGATGTGAATATATGTGGTTGTGGGGCCCAGCCCCCCCCAATAATTTTGAAAACTTTACGCTTATGTCGGGAACAGATACTTTGCCGATTCTCTTAAAATGTGGAACTACCGATGCTGATACCTACTAAAAAATGAGGTATCGGTCGATTCCTAGAAAACATAGAAGAAAAATGTATCAAAATTATTTAAAATGTTTGTATATTTCGAGTTTTCTAAAGTTGCTTAACAATGCATCCAAAGAAGCACAAAATTTTACAGTAAAAATTTCTGCTATTTTTTGGAAATCATTTGATAACAGTCATTTCGAAAACAAAACTGAAGTAACTGTAAAGCCACTGAATGCTTATCTGTGGTTGCATGGTAGTCACCTACCGCTATAAAAAACAATTTCATGTCAACATTAGCATCGTTTATTCTTTCACTGATTTTTTATATGAATTCATAGTTTTCCGTTATTGACTCTAAATCGCATCGTTTGGAGGGAGGGGGGAAGAACTATTTGTGAGGAAGATATACATCAGTACGCAAAAGCGCGTGGGTATGATTAAAACTAACGAATAACTTTGCCACTAATACATAAATATAAAATAAAAAAGTACGGGCCCTTTTGGGGTGGAGCAACGGATCCATCTTTCTTCAGTTGTAAAAAGTTCCTCTTTAAAAGTGAGAAAATATATAATATAAAACTGTACGGACTGTTTCGGATGGTGTAAAGGGGCACTTTTCGCCTTTGTGAAAGAAGGAACTTTTTACTACTGAAGAAGGGTGGACCCTTTGTACAATCTGAAATGGCCTGTACTGTTTTATTTTATGTTTATGTGTGTTATTTGTCAAGTGCTTTATTAATTTTAACCATTTAGCGCCCTTTTTTTTTGTAAGTGTGTTTTCTTATCACATGTATGGTTAGCAAAACTAGGAACTCTTACACTTCCATATGGGTCAAAATGTCAATACGAATGCAATAAAAAAAATTGTATTGTTTACACTATCGATTAGATTACTTGTGCGGAGCAAACATAACTTGTTTGCGTGTTAGCGTCATCTGCACTCACCATTCGTAAATAATTGCATTAGCATACAGATATTCTGCAGCACATACAATGTATACGAAGGAGGGAAAAAAATCCTCCTTCTTTCATTCTACAGCTAGCTTGTAAAATATTTTTCTTTTTAGAATAATCTTTACACGCGAAACTTCAAGATACCAAAGAAAAGGAGCTTAGATGTAAAATTTAATATATTATTTGATCTGATTAATGTTTACATTGTATTTTTTTTTCAGAAGGATGTTTATACTTATTTATTGATTATCTGAAAATCTCATCAATCTAATGTACTGGGGCAGTGGAAGGTCACACAGAATCCGATCAATGAATGGTGATTTTTAGAGCATAATGTATCAAGCTATTAAAGTCAGCTTCAAGTATAGAAAGGCATTTAAAACCTTGACTTGCAGAATAAGGTTTTTCGGATATCTGTTGCTGTTGAATAAAACGTTTTGCGAATACCCCCAAAATATGCCGTTTAACTTATACGCCTCATTGCTTTTTTAAATTCACATCCATATCTATCTTCATTGCTCTAATTCGTTCTTTATTTGAGGAGTTTTCTATGACTATATTTCCAACGTTTAATTCAGGCTTGTCGTTTAGGGAGATTTATATATGTTATAAATACGTTCTCACGTAAAAAATTATAAATAGAAAATAGCTTCAGCAATTATACTTTATAGCTGTTCTAGAGATTCCAATTTTGCCCGAACTCGTAAAATTTACTTAGAATATTTTTTAAGTTTCTTTCAATTATCAAATATAAAAAAGTAGTTTCAACGAGACAAATATATATTTTTAAACTTCATTTTGCTAATTTAAGGATATTAGAAAATTACCGCACAAATTGAAATTTATTATTTATATTGTTAACCAGTATCGATTAGTCGGCAGATATAAACATACCATCTTCTTTCCTGAAAATCAAGAAATGTTTCATTTTACGACAAATGACAGAGTCATTAAGTTTGAACAGGAGCGTCAAAGCAAGCGAGTGCATACCGTAGAAAACAACTTTGCTATCTTAAATATTTACCTTTGGATGCATGGATTTGGGTTTACCAACAAACTTCGTTGTACCTGCAAAAGTATCCTTCTTTTTACCCTCTCTTTATCATTTTCAATAATTTTAAACGCATGTTCGGCGTACAGTGTGTTCGCTATGTTTTACGGAGCCACCCAAGTTCATAGACTGGTGGTGTTTTCCGCAGTAATAACTACAATAGATACCATACAAAGGATTTCCTTTTACTTCCGGAGAAGAAAAGCCAGCGCCATTGCAAGACATTTGTCCAACTTAACAGCTACAGTGATAAAACATCGAAAATTAAATTTCAAACTAAATTTATCGTTCATTCTACTGTCTTACGATTGTCTTCTCGTTGCAACTTATATTACATTTTATCATGCTTCTGCGTTCGATCCCTTTATCCAAAAGTTCCTGTACAATCCTGACTATGGACTCATATCTCCCCCATATTCCGGAGTGGTCACCATTATCAACATGTTTTTGATATCATGGATGAATGCTACACCACCCATGTCAGCGTACTTCTGCTCTATTTGCTTTGTGCTGAAAGCGACTTTGCGCGAAATGAAGCAAGGGCTAGAAATTGGATCGTTTTCTGACCATAGTCAACTGTTCTACGCTTACAATAAGGCGATGGATGTCATTGCTGAAACGAGTAACACATTCGGCTTCATGATACTACTAAGCCTCGTGACTTTTCTCACTACTGCTTTCGTTCAGTTTTATCTCATTTTCACGTCTGAACTACCCCTGTACGAGTCAATAAACGGGGCTATAGTCCTTACTGCGGTACTACTCTCTTATTCTTTGTTCTGGCTCGCAGCAATATGTGTGTATTCATCAAATGTCGCACAAACCATCTTTGATGTGAAACGAGCTGTTCATAGGTTACCATTCAACACACCTAGTGACGTCACCAACCGCTTTGCCCTGGCTTTGAATGATAAATTTGAAGGCTTTACCGTCTCTGATATCATTACGCTTAACAAAAGTTTCCTCTTATCTGCAATGGGAACAGTTATCACGTATTCTGTAATGGTTTCTACACTTAATTTTACAGCCAAGTAATTTCATATTTTGCATTTTTCATGCGCTCTGTTTTATTTTAGAATGCTACATTAAAAATGCTGTAGATAAAATATACTACTCAAATATGTCGAAGTTGCTGTTGATTTTATACTGTTTTCATTTGTTCTTCACAAATTCAAATCTTGTACTCCCTTATTCTCTGGAAAACAGAGGTACGAGTTTTTTGAGCCGGTTATCTTTATACGATTTAAAGGTCAGGAATGGAATGGCTTTTTAAGAACTAGCTCGTATTCACATGACTCTCGATCACGAGTACCTCATCTTTGTTTGTGACATAATCTACAAATAACACGAGCCCAACGTTATTTGTAGTCTTAACTATGACTTTAGCTAGCGGGTTTTTTAGAACGGCTTCACGAGCGGGATCACCACTGCTTATGAAAATATTCAGGGTTACTTGTATGGTACTTGAGTTGTTACGTATTATTATAATGTGTCGGTTTGTCTAAAAGTGTTTCTAGTGCTATTTATTTAACTCATTCCAGATTTTTATGTTAATAAAATACGGGTAACAACACATGGTGGCAGCGATTAAAATCGTAATTTAAAAAGTTTAAATTCTACGTAAAGTTCACGTTGGAATTCAGAACAGAACGGCAATGACTGCTTATCATGTAACATCTCCGGAATTATTCCAGTTTTCAACTCCAACGGACTGGCCCAAGTGGAAACAGAGATTTCTCCGATTCCGAACTGCTTCAGGATTGAATACGAAGTCAGAAGAGGAACAAGTTGATGCTCTTATTTACTTCATGGGCGAAAAGGCCGAAGATTTTTTGGTTGATTCCTACTTTAGGACCCCCCCCACTCTCGCCAACGTAAAAAATCGCCGCGTTTTGGCGAACCTTCCTGTCAATAGTCCGTGATCGCGCATGCGCACAAGTTTTAACGCTTCCCAGAGAAACTGGATGAAATTAATGTGAACAATTCAGCATTAAACGCACCAAATACGGAATTTGACGACAATTATTAAAAATTCATTAGTTGGCAAGTAAAATAAATGTAATGATGTACTTACATGTTCCAAATGACTTCATTTGACAAGAATTTATGAGCAGATTCTTTAAATTTATATGTATTTCCTTTATTAAAAGCGGATTCGTGAATTTTTACTTTATTTTAACCAATGAAGTATGTTGAATCGCAACAATTTTAGGAAATGGAATCCGAATGTTAAAATAATTAACAAAAGAACTAATTCTGCAATGATTTTTAAAAATTTGCAAGGCAAATTTAAAACACCTCACCAAATTAAGAAACAGAATAGATAAATTCACCGAATCCGCTGTTTAGAAATAGTTATCAACTAGTAAATTCGAAAAGAACTCAAGTCTTATAAGTTAAAATATTAACATTTAAAATTGTCCTAGCAACCAATTTTCAGATGCCAGAAATTTTTTCGTCCGTGATATTAAATTATATCATTAATGCATAAATAAAAATACATATGTATACTTTAATATTTAAAGTTACCCTAGCAACCAAATTTCCTGTATCAGATTTATTTGTGCTTGACGATGCTAATATAAATGAGTTGAAATCGTCTGCTCCTATTAATACGTACCAATATGAATATAAAACAGGAACTTAGTATCCAGTGTTTGCGAAATTATACTTTACTGGGTAAAAGCCAATAGAAATTTTCCAAACAAAGATCGAAAATGCATAAAAGGATACTAAACCTTATCGTTGCCTGCGTAATACTACATATTATGAGCATTTCGTAGGCAACGGCCTTATCAAAGATAAAAATTCATGACTAATCACGTGCAAAATCAACTGGAATACCGGTTGATTACTGAGAGAAATTTACGAATAAACCCTTTGCCATATGGCTGCAATATAAATACAAAAAATCGTACTGGCAACTGTATATCAATATTTATCGTCGCGTTGGCGAGAGTGGGGGTCCTAAAGTAGGAATCAACCGATTTTTTTGTTTCGTTTGCCATAGCAGAAGAAGAGAAGAAAAACTTCCAGGTGGTATTACAAAAGTTTAATGAGTATTTTGTCGTAAAAAGAAATGTTATTTTTGAAAGAGCGCAATTTAACAGACGGGTACAGAGAGAAGGGGAGTCAGTTAATGATTTTATTACCGAATTATATGCACTTGCGGATAAGTGTAATTATAGTGCACTTCACGATGAATTGTTAAGGGATCGTGTAGCTGTTGATATTAGCGACCAAGCTTTAAGTGAAAAACTACAGCTTGATCCTCAGCTTACTTCGCAAACAGCCATTGATAAAGTTCGCTTATCGGAATCGATCAAAAGGCAACAATCAGTATTAGTAAGCAATTCATCAATTAATGCTTTATTTCACAAAAGGAAACTTGTGTAAAAATCAAATAAAAGACTTCTCGTGATAATAAGGTTAATGTAAAAATGTAAAAACTTCGGAAAATCGCCACACGATAAAAGGCATTGCCCAGCCAAGGACTCTTTCTGCAGAAAACGTAAGAAAAAGGAACACTGGAAGAAGGTTTGTTTATTTCCACTAAGCGAATTAACGAAGTTAATTTAGAAATGGGTTTTATAGGCTTAGTAAGGAAGGATAAGCTTAGGTAGGAAATGTACAAGATGCAGATCATTGGGTTATACCAATAAAAATATTGGGAAAATCAGTCAAGTTTAACATTGATAGTGGTGCGGATCACACTGTAATTCCTTCTCATGTAGCCAAAACAGTGTTGAAAAAAGCTGAAGTTAAACGTACAAACAAATTAATTTTTGGTCCTGATAGATCACCTCTGAAACTTATGGGAAAGATAGTTGAAAATATAGAATATAATGGCAAAAATTGTTTGGAAGAAATTTACATCATAGATGGTCTTCAGCGATGTTTATTAGAAAACCAGCCATAAAAATGTTTGGATTAGGTCCTAATATTCTAGGCCATTATGTGCGTAGCATTAGTAGTTTTGATCCTATCCAGGAATTCCCTTCTCTGTTTTAAGGCCTTGGTTTACTAAAAGGTTACTACCACATTGAACTCATCAATGATGTCAAACCTTATGCTCTCACTTCTCCACGACGAATACCTACACTGTTGTTAGACAAAACAAGAGAAGAAATGAAAAGAATGCAGGAATTATATGTAATTCAACCAGTAGAAAAAACAACTGCCTGGTGCTCCCCAGCCGTTGTTATAAGAAAAAAAAATGGAAATGTTAGGATTTGTGTAGATTTGACAGTACTTAATAGAAGTATACGAAGGGAATGGCACCCGTTACCAACTACAGAATATAATTTATCTATTTTAGCGGGAGCCAAGGTGTTTTCAAAATTAGACGCCAATTCTGGTTTCTGGCAAATACCACTTGACAAAGAATCGTCTTATCTTACTACTTTCATAACACCCTTTGGAAGATTCCGTTTTTTGCTTTTGCCATTCGGAATTTCATCGTCTCCAGAGCATTTTCAGCGTAGAATGTCGCAGGTTTTAGAACGTCTTCGAGGTATCGTATGCCATATGGATGACATCCTTATTTGGGGATCCACTCAAGAAGAACACGATGATCTTTTAAAGATGACTTTTAATCGTATCAAAGAAACCGGGATAACCCTAAACAAACAAAAATGTTGCTTTTCTGTCAAGTCAATAAAATTCCTTGGACATGTTATTGATGAATCAGGAAGAATACATCCAGACAAAGACAAGATAGAAGCCATAAGAAAATTTAAATGTCCTACAAATAAGACTGAGCTGAAACAATTCCTTGGGATGGCTAATTACTTAGCACGATTCATACCGAAATATTCAAAGACGTTAGCACCTTTTATTTCCCTCTTATCAACAAAGAACGATTTTGTTTGGGATATACCTCAAGAAAATGCACTGATGAAACTTAGAGATTTTGTCATAAGAGCCAGTACTCGCAGTTTTTGACCCTAGCAAGCAATATCTGTTGTAACGGCTGATGCTTCTTCCTATGGTCTAGGAGCAATATTACACAAAAAAACAGGAAGACTCTAAGTAATCGCTTATGCATCGCGCACATTAACACCAACTGAAAAGCGTTACGCCCAAATAGAGAAAGAAGCTCTTACGCTGACATGGGCATGTGAAAAGTTTTGTAACTACTTGATAGGCAGTAGGTTTCTTCTAGAAACAGATCACAAACCTCTTGTCCCTATCTTAATGAGAAAATCTCTGGATGATTTAACTCCCCGTCTTCAAAGATTGAAAATGAGATTGATCAGATACTCTTTTGACGTTTTTCACACACCAGGGAAGACTTTATGTGCAGCGGACGCATTATCAAGAGCGCCTCACCAAGAAGAGATTCCCGACCTTGAATTAGAAGAGGAAGTTTAAGCTTCCGTTAATTTGGTTACAAACGCCTGGCCCTGTAGCTCCACAAAGACTTTCTCAGTTAAAATTAGAACAAGAGCAAGATTCAACATGCAAAATGTTAACGGTCTATGCTTTACGAGGATGGCCTGTGAAAAATAAAGTAGAACCATCATATCTACCGTACTGGCCTTTGTGATACGAAATATCCTTACAGAAGGGATTACTTATGAAAGGAGCTCGAATAATTGTTCCAGACAAACTACGACAAGAAATTTTAGAGAAAATACATGAAGGTCATATGGGAATAAATAAATGTAGAGCTTTAGCTAACTCCGCGGTCTATTGGCCTGGTATCAGCAAAGAGATAGAGAAACTACTCGGAGAATGTACATCGTGTATACAGGAAGCTAGAAACCATTCTGAGCCATTGAAACCAACAAGTTTTACTCAAAGACCTTGAGAAATAGTAGCTATGGATTTGTTCAAGTTTCATTCTGATTGGTATTTTTTAGCGACTGATTACTATTCACGATATCCAGAAATCGCAAAATTGGACAGACTTACATCCAGCGAAGTGATTTTACATTGCAAGTTAATCTTCGCTAGACATGGAATACCTGATGTAGTTAGGTCTGATAATGGACGACAGTTTGAAGTAACTAGAACCGCTGAATTTCAACAATTTGCAAAAACGTATGGTTTCAAATATGTTACTTCGAGTCCAAAATATCCTCAGAGCAATGGTTTTGTGGAAGCTGCTGTTAAAATCATCAAGCTCAGATTGAAGAAATCGAAAGAATCAAAAGATATTTAGCACTTCTCAGTTAGAGCTTCACCTTTAAAAAATCTGATGCGGACAACACATGACTTCCTTGCACGTCTATTAAATCAAAAATATTTTCGTCACACTTCATCTAAACTTATTTTGTTTAGAAGAGATATGAGCGGAGATATGATTAAGGGGAGCATGAAAACGTGTTTGACCATATAGTCTAAGAGCCAGCGACCGCCAGACCTTCGTCATAGTATAAAAGCTGAAGCTTTCTCTGCGCATACCCCCCAACAGAGGTAGGAACAATCGGCCACTATAAAGTTTGGATGATCGTGGCTTTGGCAGGTAACAGGTGGCAAAGGTGTATAAAATTGCAGAACATTTTCGTCATTTCATAAGGCTTATTTTTTTTTATATGCTCTTCTTCGCAGTACTAGAAATCACTTTATCCTTTGCCAGACACTTTTCCATCGTGGCAAACCCCCGCCAGACAACCTCAAAGTCATGGAAAACGTAATTCTATTACGAGCGCGCTGCAGTATCGTAAGAAAGTTCAGAAGTAGCAGTATAAAATGTGCTTTGTACTTTGTGACAGCTTGACGTACTTTGTCGCGGGAGTTTACGAACACAACAGTTTTCCATGACTCCCGTTGACTTCGAGGTTGTCTGGCGGGGGTTTGCCACGATGGAAAAGTGTCTGGCAAGGGATAAAGTGATTTCTAGTACTGCGAAGAAAAACATATAAAAAAATTAAGCTTTATGAAATGACGAAAATTTTCTGCAATTTTATACACCTTTGCCACCTGTTACCTGCCAAAGCCACGATCATCCAAACTTTATAGTGGCCGATTGTTCCTACCTCTGTTGGGGGGTATGCGCAGAGAAAGTTTCAGCTTTTATACTATGACGAAGGTCTGGCGGCCGCTGGCTCTTGCTCTAATACACTGTTACGTGATTCTCAATCCTTTAACTCCCTTTAAAATTCGTACTACTGTTTATGGGAGACCTTTTATTGTGTAATTTATTCTAAATGTTTCTCGTTAAGTTAATTTACATTATTTTTAATTTAGATGCCAAAGAATAGCAGTTCACTAGGTTGTACCGCTAATTATAGCAAACATTCGCCAAATAACCACGTCTTACAAAAGATTAAAAATTAAATATTGTAGCAGTACTTAAATGTTGTATATGTGAATTGTAAGTATCAAATATCTTCATTTCTATTCCAGCAACTCGTCATACATTCTGTTAATTTATTAACTGGACAAAATTTAATGAACGCAAATTTAATAACTAATTTTTAATTTTATTTAAAAAATGATTGTGGCTGTAACTGCTTTTAAAATGTGAAACTTAAACATCCAGTATAAAGAAATGCATAAAAATATCTGTATAAATAAACTGTTTATCATTTGTCTATTTGTTTCCTTTAATGTATACCAAAAATCAGCTTAGTTTGTTTAATGTATATTAAAAATCAAGCTAAAATAATGAATCATGAGAGTAAGCACTATATTTTTTCTTCAAATTACATGCATCTATTTACTTTAATGTCCACATGTATCAAAGAAATTAATAATGAGTTAGTACTTGAATTAGTAATCCACAGTTATGACTTAAAACTACATTAAATAACGTTTCAAAGCACTGGAAAGCTTAAAAAATGCTTGATGCAGCGGTTCTCAACCTTTTTTTATTTCGCGCCCCCCAACAAAGACTATCTTTCGGCGACCCCACCCTCACATTTTTCAGCATACATTCAATTTTTTAATCTTTAGCAATGAACATTTAGTCGAATCTCTCTATTCTAAAACCGCTGTCGCCGCTGCTGGCACTGTCAATAGTTTGTTTGCCTATCTTCTCCTAAACCGTGGGGATTTGAATTTCGAGAAACATGTCTACGGATTTGGAAAATTCCGAGGAACCTGATAAGCTGACTTAAATTTCGAAAATCGAGTTATTTTAGAAGATATTAATAAAAAACTGAAAAGATAAAACATAATGGTTGCCAGATTTGGCATAAAATCATTCATTACATTGAAACGAAGCAATTCTAAGTATGTAGAAGCGTATGAAATTGACAAATATGAAATAGAATTACACCCTTTTTACGCCAAATTAAAAAGTATATGAAATAAATAACTCAAAGTGTGTTACACGAATTTGACAATTTTCAAATAGTAGTCAAGTTCGTTTAGACAACATGAGTTTAGAATTAGCGATTATTCGTTTTTCCAAAATGAAAAATAATTAAAATGCAGATTATTTTAAAGCCGGTTCGGTCCAGCTGGCGTATTTGCTACCAGTAGAAATATTTGGTGGCGTTAACTGTTCCATTATAGCAGTTATAATACACTTTGGATATTTGCCAGTGCTGCGAGATGAGATAATTCGTGGTACTAAATACGCCAATCTGCAAAGGATTATGTATATATGGATAACGGTTTTCCGAGAACCTTAAATGAGCAGTAATTATAGGTGTTGAGCATGTGTAAATCGCCAAATAATGAAAAGTCGCCGTTAGTGGCAAGCTATCCTAGTTGTTCTGTAGTTTTTATCAAAGAAAGCATACGAAGTATTGTTTTCTTACAGTTAAATATTAACTATACATATACACAAGTCACCAAATTATGAAAATTCGCCAATAATTGACTAATAGGCAAGGTGTTCCATGGGTTTCACAAAATTAAAAATAGTGCGAAGTTTAAATTTTTATGTTCCAAGCAACGTGCAAGAACTAAGCAATGTGTAGTGTAGCTCGGTAAAATTCAGTCTCATCCAACCTTTGGGTTTTGTTTGTTGAAATTATGCTTATCTTTATCTTTCTTTACATAGTATAAAATGAAGTCGCTTCCGCTCGATGTTCGCTTAGATCTTTTAAACCACTCAACGGATTTTAATGCAGTTTCCAGCAATAGATAGAGTGATTCAAGAGGAAGGTTTATATGTATAATACATCGCGGTACGACAATAATATGCACGTTTGTCGAAGAAAAAGACAATATTTACGCCTTCGCAATAAGGTTTTCAGGTTAAACCACACGAATTTGTATATAATTGTAATAAGCGGTTTTATTTCACGTGATCAGATTATCAAATCTTTGTAATTTAAAGAGTCACGTGACTCACCATCTACATATAAGAAAGTGTTTATATCCGATAAAAGTAGATCAGTTTAAAGCATGAAAATAACTACTTTGCTTTCAATAATTTAAGTTAAATTTCACGAGCGAAACTGGCGTCATTTTAATGCACAACTTAAAAAATGCATTAGATAATAAAATTTGCTTTACGAGCGAAATAATAAACTTCCATCAACCAATCAAATTCCCCAGAAGATTTCCGGTGACGGCAATTTGACATCAGGCATTGTATAATTCGAAGAGATCGCACGCGTCTATCCATGTTCTCCAGCCAGTGAAATAAAAATAAAACGTGCTTTACAGCGTGATGCTGTTAAATTTGACCAAAACATCTTTGATGAAGCGTTATTTGAATTGAACAAAGTAATGCAATTACTTTCGGGTAAATCTCTCAAGGATTTTATATATTAGTATTTGAGTAGGTACTAAGGTGAATTTATCCATCAATCTATTTAGGTTAATTTATCTATGTAACTACTTAAGCAAGATTGATTTCAAAGAAAATAATATTTTTTTTTATTATCATTATTCTAAGGTTTTCAATAGTTAAAAAAATGGCCTATGTTCCGTATCCGGTGCCCCTTGGTTCTAGCGACATCGTGAGCGATGTTCAACGTTAGTAAAGTACCCTGCCGATGGTAGTTTGACTGGCAACCATAAAGAAATGTGTAGAGCTTGGCGACGTTTTTTTTAGAGGAATGATAATGCGTGAAATATTGTAAATTGGATAATTTAGAACTATTGAAAGAAGCGAAATTTCTTGCACTTTCGGGCATGCGTAATAGTTGTTTTTTAATCTAGCTACTGTGTATGTGTGACGTAAGCAGATGAATGTAACGAATTCGCTTGCTCAATTTGACGTCACTAAGCTGTTAATTTGCGTTTTGCGCATGCGTTATTGTTATTTTTCGTTTTTTCCTGTTCTTTCGTCTACTATTCCAATTTGCTTCAACTTGTACTAATGTTTTTTTTTCGGTCTCGCAGAGGGGCCCGCGTTAGTATATTTTCGAATGTATGTATCGATGAATGTAAATAATTCGCTCGTTTAATTTTACGTCATTAATCTGTTAATTTGCGTTTTGCGCATGCGTTATTGTTATTTTTCGTTTTTTCCTGTTTCGTCTACTATTCTAATTTGCTTCAACTTGTACTAATGTTTTTTTTGGGGGTCTCGCAGAGGGGCCCGCGTTAGCATATTTTCGAGGGGGCCCTTTTGAGGCGGTGGCCGGACCCACTGATGTTTTTTTTTGGGTCTCGCAGAGGGGCCGCGTTAGCAATTTTCGAGGGGGCCCTTTTTAGGCGGTGGCCGGACCCACTGATGTTTTTTTGGGGTCTCGCAGAGGGGCCCGCGTTAGCATATTTTCGAGGGGGCCCTTTTGAGGCGGTGGCCGGACCCACTGATGTTTTTTTTGGGTCTCGCAGAGGGGCCCGCGTTAGCATATTTTCGAGGGGGCCCTTTTGAGGCGGTGGCCGGACCCACTGATGTTTTTTTTGGGTCTCGCAGAGGGGCCCGCGTTAGCATATTTTCGAGGGGGCCCCTTGAGGCGGTGGCCGGACCCACTGATGTTTTTTTTGGATCTCGCAGAGGGGCCCGCGTTAGCATATTTTCGAGGGGGCCCTTTTGAGGCGGTGGCCGGACCCACTGATGTTTTTTTTGGGTCTCGCAGAGGGGGCCGCGTTAGCATATTTTCGAGGGGGCCCTTTTGAGGCGGTGGCCGGACCCACTGATGTTTTTTTTGGGTCTCGCAGAGGGGCCCGCGTTAGCATATTTTCGAGGGGGTCCTTTTTAGGCGGTGGCCGGACCCACTGATGTTTTTTTTGGGTCTTGCAGAGGGGGTTGCGTTAGCATATTTTCGAGGGGGCCCTTTTGAGGCGGTGGCCGGACCCACTGATGTTTTTTTTGGATCTCGCAGAGGGGCCCGCGTTAGCATATTTTCGAGGGGGCCCCCTTGAGGCGGTGGCCGGACCCACTGACGTTTTTTTTGGATCTCGCAAAGGGGCCTGCATTAGCATATTTTCGAGAAGGCCCCCTTGAGGCGATGGCCGGACCTACTGGTGTGTTTTG
Source organism: Cheiracanthium punctorium (assembly GCA_038373885.1). Lineage (NCBI taxonomy): Eukaryota > Metazoa > Arthropoda > Arachnida > Araneae > Cheiracanthiidae > Cheiracanthium > Cheiracanthium punctorium. The sequence continues at coordinate 16,640 of JAWZYV010017601.1, read as the reverse complement.
GGGTCTCGCAGAGGGGCCCACGATAGCATATTTTCAAGGGGGCCCTTTTGAGGCGTTGGCCGGACCCACTGATGTTCTTTTGGGGTCTCGCAGAGGGGCCCGCCCGGACCCACTGATGTTTTTTTGGCTCTCGCCGAGGGGCCCGCCCCGACACACTGATGTTTTTTGGGTCTCGCAGAGGGGCCCGCGTTATCATATTTTCGAGGGGGCCCTTTTGAGGTGGTAGCCGGACCCACTGATGTTTTTTGGGGGGTCTCGCAGAGTGGCTCGCGCGCCCTCCGAGAAAAATGTTTTTACACTACATAAATGGGGCTTTTACCAATATTTAGCAGACTTTATACTAGATAAAATGAATATTCACTTTTTGCGCCCCCCTCCGAAAGAGTTTCTGCTTCCGCCCTTGGAGAACATATGTAAAGCTGACGTCATAAACTTGAAAATCGTCTGGATTTTTTATCACATGTTGGTCTGGAAAATCGTTTTTTTTTTTTTTTAATCAGAATTTGACTGGCAATTCTGAAAATTAAACGCTGTGCATTTGAAGTATAGAATTTTCATTTAGTGTTAATTGCATGAAGATTGAAGTTTGGTGTTCTTTGATTCTGAGTGGAATAAGTTTGTGTTGGATTTTCCTTGTGCTTTTGATTCCGTTTTACGGACCTTTATCGTAAGTTAGTGAGCGTCTCGGGGAATTTCGTCTTTATTTCGTCTTGGGGAATTTCATCATTGTAATGGATGTTCCCGGTCCTTCCATTAAAAAATGAGGTGGGAAAGGTGAGGTAAGAGCTTGTTTAATCTACTTTTTCTAATGTTTTGTTGTGGATTTGACTGTTTTATAAAGTGTCATTTACTTAGAATTTGTGTTTCTTTGTAAAAAATTTTAGTGGTAAATACTTGTGTTTATTCGTCACAAGAAGGCGATAGCCGTTGAAGCTTGGCGGTCGCCAGGGTGGCTTGGCGCCATGGCTGGAGCTTGGCGCCAAGATCCGTAGCGCTCGCACTTGGCGATCGCCAAGCTCCAGCGGCTATCCCCGTGTTTACATGAGGGGCACCGTCTTGTATGATTTTACCGGTATTTCAATCATGTCTGGAAGACGTTCTTTTTTAAACATAGGTTGTAGCATAAGGAGTGTGAAAAGGAATGCGTTTAGGTAGAGATAGAGAATCGTCATGTATACAAGAAAGGTCCCATGTGCTTATAATATTCCCCTAGCAATGTCTTAGTCCGACCAGTGGCCGAGCGCATAGCGTTCTGAACTGGGAGACGGAAGGTTTCTGGATCAAAACAGGTCGCGTCCGCCGACCTAACCGTTCGGAGTTTTCCTGTATCCCGTTCGGAAAATAAAACTGCACTCGCAACATGCATATGTTCGAAACATATATGGCTGGTTTCCTCCAAAACGTAGCGTAAATACGATTTAGGACCCCTTAGAAAGACCCCTCACGGAGGACACCCCCACCCCTTGACCTAGATCCTATGTGTGGAGACTATATAAGCAGGATAGTCTCCAGATTTGTAGAGAGTTTAATTTAACGCCTAGCGTCGTGTGCAACTTATAGAAGCAGTTCCACGATACCGGGTCTATCGAGAAAAAGTCTCTGCAAGGTCATCCAATAGAAGTTTCTTCTTTTTTGATCGCCAGTGACACTGACATAGTTTTTGTGCCATCATGTTGCAGTTATCTCAGAAGTGCACTCTTGACGTCAACGTTTCATCATGATTTAAATAATTTTTCACTTTTTTAGATTCCACATCACTGGGTTTAATTCGAATTATATGTGTAACGAAAATGTTCTTTTCCTACCGTGCGGAGAACGGGTACTCAGTTAGTTTAGGAATAAGCCTTATTAGGGGCCGAATGCCTCATACGAAAAGCGAGCGTAGCGAGTCTAGGGGCCTTCGCCCCTAGTTTTCTACAAAATAATTATCAGTAAAGTTTGAATGAACATTTTAAGCGGAAATGGATATATTTTTGAGTAAAAATGATAATAAAAAAGATAATTAAAAAAAAAAAAAGCATGCATCACTACTTGCTCTTTGGTTTTGCTCGTGCCCTCTTGCAAACGCTCAGCGCCCCCGCTTGGGCGTCGCGTCGCGCCCCACAGGTTGAGAAAAGCTGACTTGATATATATTTGAAGAAGCGAGCATCCGTAGGCCCGGGATGCATATTACCAATCTTTACATTTATTCGGAACCTTGGTAGCCGCGTTGACCTTCGTTTTCCTTCCGCCCGGAATGGAGATCACTCTGATTGGTTAGCTCACTGACGTCATGCCTGCCCACCGAATTTGAAAACTGGCAAGTCTGTACGGCAAATGATGAATTAAAATGATTACGGTCAAATGATGAATTATGAATTAAAATCATTAATTATCATGAGATGAAAACCAGAGAAATAAACATATAGGCAGCTTGAAGTAGTTTTAGATGATACGCAATGAAAAAGAATATACAATTTAGATTACGAATCTTATTTTAAACCATATTTTCCACTGGTGCTGCCATCTGTTATTATATAAGTAGAATTATATGATACGTTAATAAAAAAAAAAAAAAACCCTAGGCTGCTTTCAATGTGTGTCTATAATTATAAGCTTTAATTTAATTAAATTTATTATAATCTGAAATGATTCGTATAATACAATTATTCAAGATTTATTTAGTACGATTTTTTTCTTCCACAAAAGAAAATATTTTTTGAAAAATTATGAATATCATTTCTTGAATAATGGTATGTACTCTAATATAATAATACTAAGTAGAATCGATGCATGAGATTTAATTAATTAATAAAGCAAGGAATTTAAATAATTCATTGCATGTTTTGTTTACAGTTATTTAGTTGTGGTGTGGATATTTTAAAAATTTTACAATTTAAGAAACAAAACATTTAACCACTGTGTGTGTATTAAGTATTATGTTGGATTTCAAGTATGTTTCACTGATTGAATTATTTTCATTTACATTACGACTTTTTAAAAATTTACATTCAAGTTTTTTGTTTGTAATTTTTATTTAATGAGGTTTTTAACATAATTTCATACATTCCAAGATGTTTTCGTTTTTTCTTGAATGCATGTATTTTAATTCTTTATTTTTGAATCATGGATTACGATTTTATTAAAAACCATTTAAACTTCAACGGTTTTTTTTTTTTTCATGTATTGCTGAAGGTGTTGGTTAACACTTTAAAAACACTTTAAGCTTCATTGTCTGTCTAAATAATGACACAACTTTTTTTTTTTTCTTTACAAATTAGATTTATCTCCTTGTATCTTTTTTTCAGTGTTAATTAGGGATGATTTCTAGCATTTTCTAATGTTTATTTATCTGTATTTCTATAATTTTAATGGATATATTAATTCTATAGTACATAAATTATATATATATATATATATATACATACAGTAAAATGCCTCATATCATACAGTAAAATTTTTAAATAAAGTCAGTAAGAGAGGAAAACAATTTGGAGAGTTCTTTCTCTATAACTGTTATTTACAAACTAAATTTAAAACTGTCTATGGTAGAAAATGCTTTACAACAAAAAATAATGGTCTCAGAAGCATTTTGCTGTATGTATACTGTTTTCTAATATGCATTTGTCCGTATTAAAATTAGAAAAATATCAGGAATAATCCCTAATCAACACTGAAAAAGAGATACAAGGAGACAAATCTAATTTATATAAAAAAGTTGTGTCAGCTTTTAGGCACACAATGAGGCTTAAAGTGCTTTTAAAGTGTTATCCAACACCTTCAGCAATAAGTGAAAAAAAAAGCATTAAAGTTAAAATGGTTTTTAATAAAATCGTAATCCATGATTCAAAAATAAAGAATTAAAATGCATGCATTCAAGAAAAAACAAAAACATCTTGGAATATATGAAATTATGTTAAAAACCTCATTAAATAAAAATCACAAACAAAAAACCTGAATGTAAATTTTTAAAAAGTCGTAATGTAAATTAAAATAATTCAATTAGTGAAACATACTTGAAATCCAACATTATACTTAAGACACACACAGTGGTTAAATGTTTTTTAAATTGTAAAATTTTTAAAATATCCACACTACAACTAAATAACTGCAAACAAAAATGCAATGAATTATTTAAATTCCTTGTTTTATTAATTAATTAAATCTCATGCATCGAGTTCTAACTTAAGTCATTTATTAATATTTAGAGTACATACCATTATTCAAGAAATGATATTCATAATTTTTCAAAAAATATTTCTTTACTTTTATGGAAAAAAAATTGTACTAAATAAATCTTGAATAATTGTATTATACGAATCATTTCAGATTATAATAAATTTAATTAAATTAAAGCTTATAATTATAGACACACATTGAAAGCAGCCTAGGGATCTTTTTTTTTAATTAACGTATCATATAATTCTACTTATATAATAACAGATGGTAGCACCAGTGGAAAATATGGTTTAAAATAAGATTCGTAATCTAAATTGTATATTCTTTTTTATTGCGTATCATCTAAAACTACTTCAAGCTGCCTATATGTTTATTTCGCTGGTTTTCATCTCATGATAATTAATGATTTTAATTCATAATTCATCATTTGCCGTAATCATTTTAATTCATCATTTGCCGTACAGACTTGCCAGTTTTCAAATTCGGTGGGCAGGCATGACGTCAATGAGCTAACCAATCAGGGGGATCTCGATTCCGGGCGGAAGGAAAACGAAGGTCAACGCAGCTAACAAGGTTCCGAATGAATGTAAAGATTGGTAATATGCGCCCGCCATCCCCGAGAGAGAAAGAAAGCTTCTTCATGAGGGGTCTGGGTGGTGGATTTTGTGACGTCACAGTAAAGGATGGGATTTTCCGCGTTTTGTATGGAGTCGTATGGGGAAGATCAGTTAATTAAATTCTAAAAATCGCGGTATTTTCCTTAGACATGGTCCAAACAAATTATGTTATTTGTTTCAAAATACTATGTTCATGAAAATATATTGTGTTTATTAAATTCATTTACAAATATACATAAAATAAACGAGTTTTAAATGTGAAGACTTTTAAAGAATTTTTTCAGTTTTATTGAGCTATAAGCAACTGAACAGTACTTATACCATTATCTTATTATTTTTATTAGTAGCTAGTTTTTATTACTAATTTTGAATAATAAAAACTCTTTAAACATTTATATGACACACTACAAATAACTCGACGATTATTTATAATCTTTATTGATTCTACGTTATTTTAACAAAATTTAAATACTTTGTTTTTAATTAATGTATTTAATTGTACTCTTAAAAATTAATTACTGAAAATTAATAGTTGAAATATTTATACTAATTACTAATCATAATAAGTTATTTCTTATGCTTTTTAAAATGTGCACAGAATCAAACAAAATAAAAATTGGTTCATTGGAATCTTCAAAGTGTACGCTTGATTTCAGTTCGCCCCCACATATTTCAACATATTACGGTTTATTCTGTTGTTATCTGCAATTATGGATATGATCTTGAAACCTGCGTTTCTTAAATTCCTGATAAATACTTTAGTCAATTCACACAGGTCTTTTGCTGTCAAATTTCTAACAGGAAATAAGGCAACAATATCTTCGCAAATAGAGATCATACAGCTTTGGATGCTGTTCGCCTTTTGGGTGTTTTTATTTAAGCTGCATCCAACAAAGAACCATTAGCATAGTTAATTTGAGGCTGTATTATAATTTTATAGAGCAAAAGATCAACAGATAGCTCATATGGCTCTAATTTTTCCGCCTTTTTCCGTAAAAAAAAAAATCTATATCTTCATTAGTACCTTCAATCTGTATATTAGATGAAAGTTTTCGTGGATTTCTTTCATGAGGGTGACATAAAAATCCAAGATTATAAATTTCTAGGGATCGACCGATAGTATCGGCGCCGATACCTCCAGTTTTTTTAGGTATCGGTATCGGTTCTTTCGATTCTAAAAGTATCGGGAAAGTATCGATTTCTGTTGATTTCATCCATTTTCACCGATACTTCGCTTTTCAGAAGAAACCACGCAGGCGCAACACCATTCTAGAATCTTTATTTTGGTAATGAGATGAGAGGCATCGTTTCATTGGCACATTTGTTTGCGCGAGTGTTTTCGAACTGTGTTTTTTTTTTTTTTAATTTTTAATTTATTTTTTTTATTCTAAACATCGCTAAATGGATGTCGTATCACCAAGTGTGGTCGAAATTATGGACGAAGTATCGTTAAATGACAGTTTAACAGGACAATCGTCTATTCTTCTAAATTATTTTGAATTGGTGCCCAACACTACGCTATCTGCAAGGATTGCAAAAAACAAATGTCGTGAGGTAGGCTATAATTTTACTTCAGTTTTATAAACGTTTATTTTCTCACTGTGTTAACTCGAAAAAGAGTTCATTCATATATATATATATATATATATATATATATATATATATATATACACACACACACAATTGAATCTCCCTATAACGAACTCGCTCGGTTCCAGTTAAGAAATTCGCTATAGAGAAAATTTTGTTGTATAGAGATTTTTGCAGTTACTTCAGCAAATATTACAAACCTTTTAGTTAATTCGATGTTTAAAAGTATTACATTATGACTTTCAATTAAAAATAAATTGGTATTTATTATAAATTTGTTAAACTTACGGTTTCTTACTTTTCATTGTATAAATGAAATGTTCAAAAGTAAAGACAATCCACGAATTTAGAAAATAAAATATGTAATGCACTTATATTTATTTTACTTCAAAATTCCGTTATTTTACATTGTTTTGCATTCTGTGATTTTAAATTTTCATAAAAATATTCACATTTTAAAAGTCCGCTGAAAATACAGTGAGGCACATTTTATTCCATTTGGAAACCTTTTTTTAATGGGTTTGAAAGGTAAGCATTAAAGTTTGATGTGGTTTTGATCGTGAAGTGCAGGGCCTTATAATTATATGGGCAAATCGGGACTTTGCCCAGGGCCCCCGACTTGAAAAGCCCTTCAATTTTAAATGTTTTTTTCTGAAGTATTCTTTTTTATATCAAAATTTTATGAAAACTATAACAAATTTCATAGATTGGGCCCCCCAATTCTATCAATGCCCGGTTCCCCTGTTGGTCATAATCGGGTGCTGGTGAAGTGCCTTCATTATCGGAGTCAGTTTCACTTTCCTGGTCTCCATTTTTATCATCTGTTACTCTTCCACTAAGTGGTCTGTTCAAAAATTAAAATTTTCTTCAAAACTAACAAAAAAAAAGAAAAAATCAAAGGTAAATCTGAAATATTCGCTATGGGAAGATAAGCTCTTCGGTTATATGGAGAATGTTTATAGTACTGTTATTTAAGCCTTAAAGTTACGTTTCCATGAAAAATTTCGTTATAGGGAGAAATTCGTTGTAAGGAGACTTCGTTATAGGGAGAAATTCGTTGTAAGGAGACTTCGTTATAGGGAGATTCTACTGTATATATAGGCTTTTGATATCGTTGGAGAATGTCTACCTCTTGATATAGATTTCACGCTTAAGAGACATGCTTTAAATTTTTATTTTTAAAAAATATGGAGTGACTCTACTCGACTTTCCGAACACTCACGATTAAGATCATTACAAGCATTTAAATAAATTTTAATTGATGAATAATTCAAACATATTTACCAAATTGAAGCTCAATCGAATGCACAGTTTAAACGCTTCCGAACTTTCAAGAATTTCTCCCTGTATGCCATAATGAAAAAGAAATCTTTGTCGTAGATATGTAGAAAAACTGAAAGTCCTATAAACACCAAAATCAATACTGGTCTTAATATGGTGGTTTATAACATATATACCCAATTTGAGCTCAATCGAATATACCGTTTAAACGCTAGCGCACTCTAGAGAATTTCCCCCCATAGGCCATAATGTAAAAGAAATCTTTGTCGTAGCCCTGTAGAAAAACTATAAGTTCTATACACACCAAAATCAATACCGATATTATGATGGTGGTTTATAACATGTATACCCAATTTGGGCTCAATCGAATGCCCCGTTTAGGAGCTATCGTGTTCACACACATACACACACACATACATATATACATCTCGTAAAAATAGCATAAATGAATTCAGAAGACCTCAAAACGTGCCAATACACCAAAATGTCGAAGTCAAATTTTCTCATGATTACAATACTTTCCTTACATGATACATGTTCGGAAAGTAAAAACAGGCCTTTTGATTGAAATTACCTAAGTGATATGATAATTTTTAGAAATAAGAGCCCCCCCCCCAAAAAAATGATGCTTACTTCAGAGTGAATTTTTGAGGTCCAGATCATGTTTTTCTAGAATGCACATAAAGGGAACACAAGGTCATTGCTTAAAGAACTTTGACTCTAAAAGTACTGGCATATAAATTTAACTTTTCAAAATCCGCTGTACATATTGTAATACAGCGGATCTGTTGGTGAGCTGTTAGCTGTTTTGTAAGCAGTAAGATATTTTTTTTTTTGTGTGTGTGTTTTCTGCTTAAACAGTGCTAGGTGATCCATTTAGAATATTAGATGCGCAAATCTAAAAAGTTATAAAAGAAACAAAAAACAAAACAAGAAGTTTGGGGGGGGGGGGGAATAGCTGTATGGAATTTGAGGCCCCCTACATATGGGGGCCCCGGGCATTCGCCCCGCCATGCCTCCCTATTTTTACGGCACTGCTAATATGGAAACCTTTTATCTGGCTCATAGCAACAATTAGGCGACAAAATAGAGGTTGAGAAAAATTGATTTAAATATTTGCACCAGTCGGCACTGGAAATGGATTATATCTTATTAATATATCCCTTTAACTCCCCCCTCGTGTTTGTGTTCTGTCAAGCCTAAATGAGGGACATCTACCTATAGGGGGGGGGCTTGGGCGGAGGACTTTTTAAGGGTGTCTAACGCATATTCACGTAACATCTGGAGAAAATCGCCCAAAACTAGACCACTAGATCGACAGCCACGCGAGGAGAAAGAATTTTGAACCTGCACACTGTAAGACGCTTCCCAGTGCCCAGCCTTTTATAAATTCGGACATTCATCGGCATGATTGAACAGAAAAGAAAGACTAGAACTACTGTAAATTCATACTTCAATGTATCTACTGCTTTTTCTTTTTAATGCTTTCTACTGGGATCAAATTTCATCATGCTGTTATTCATTTTAACGAGAACTACACTCTCGTTACAAAAACTGCCCAACAGATGTAGGTTTAAATGACATTAAATTATGTAAAGTATCGGTATCGGTTAAATATCGGTATCGGCCGATACCATAACTTAAAAGTATCGGTATCGGCTATTTCTGAAAATGAATTTATAGGTAAAGTATCGGTATCGGTCATCGGCGAAAATGTGGTATCGGTCGTTCCCTATAAATTTCTCGATAACACATTGGGGACTTCATATAAATGGAAAATGCCCATGCGGTTAACTCAGGACTGTACTTCCTGGCGTAAGGATTCCTAAAAGTTAATTAAATTTGTTCTAATAGTTTCAATTTATGAAGCATAACTTCATCTATTTCAGCTTTTTGGTGGATGATAACGGAAGAGAACTGCTCTAAAATACATTCTAGTTCCAGTTTTGTTTTATTTTCATTTTTGTCTATAGAACTAAGCAAATCCTTTATCTGGGAATATTTCCTTATTTCTTCTCTTTATCCAATTGTCCAGGCCCGGACTGGGAGGCCCCCTCCCAGTCCGGGCCTGGACAGGCCCCCTCCAGGCCCCAGAGCCTGATTATGACCAACGGGGCCCCCGGGCATTGATGAATTTGGGGGCCCCCTTCTATGAAATGTATTTTATTTTTCATAACATTTTGATATAAAAAATATATTTCAGAACAATATTTGAAATTGGGGGGCCCTTTCGCGTCGGGGGCCCTGGGCAAAGTCCCGATTTGCCCTTGCGATAATAAGGCCCTGCCAGGCCCCCTGCCCCGCCCGTCTCAAGAGAAGGGGGGCCCGGGTTATTGTGCAACTGATAAATAGAATGTGTTAACTTTCGAGGTATGGGGGAGGTATGGTGTTATTATTAATTATTAGCAGACCCGCACGGCGTTGCCCGTGAACCCCTTAAATTATGCGATTTACAAAATCTGACATGTAAACTGCAACTCCAGATTAGTACTCTAGGCCGCAATTATATAACAGAATGTGCAGATAATGGTTCCAGAGTTTCAGGTACGTACTTACAAACGCACCACTAAAAACAACTCACTGCTGTGACGTCACACATTTCTCCCATTTGAAAAAAACGGAAGGGAAGTTTCGCATAGTATTCGAATGGCAGAACAATTTTTCACAAAATAATTTTTTAAACCACAGTTTTTAAGTAATTTTTTTAAAAATTGGCCAGGTATTGTAAAAGGAATAGATATAGATGAAGAAAAATAAACATATAATTTGCTTTAAAATTGCTGGAGTTATTAAATATTTCAATCAATTAATCAAGTTAGCTTGTAAAATCCAGGATTTTCGATTTAAATAAAGAAATATCGCCAAATTTGGCGCTAAAATAAGTCCCCAAAATTAGGTTTTCGAAGACCTACGACCCATAGAACCCGAGATTTCCAGAACATTACATATCAATGCAACAAAAAGCAAAATTTAACTATTTAACGCATAGAATACGAATTTTAAACTATTTTAAACCCCAGAACAGCGGGTTGCTCCCAAAATTCGTAACACAGGGTAAGAAAATTTCCGTTTTAGAACGGTTTTTAATTAATAATTAAAAAAAGTAATTAAAATTTTAAAATTCTGATTCTCAGGTGCACATTATCGGCATTCATGGGCTTATATATTCAAATTTTCAGAGTTCTGTGTGCAGTAGATTTGTCTGGAGACCGCACACAGACAGATTTACAAACATTCATTTTTATTATTATAGAGATAGATAGATTTGGCGTAAACCTGATGAAATTTTCGTGCCATTTCATGCTTCTCAAATGCAAACGATTTGTTTTATAGTAGCATTCGGGCGAAACTCGCCATGCATGGCAACGTAAAAAACGGTTTTTTTACTTTTGCGGTTACCACTCACTTCAAGCATAAATCTTTTCATGAGGCCAAAGTTCGCCAAACATGACGATCTAAAATCGGTTTTTAATTAATAATTTAAAAAGTAATTAAAATTTCAAAATTCTGAGCCTCAGGTGTACATTACCGAAGGAGTGGGCTCATATGTTCGAATTTTCAGAGTTCTGCTTCCAGTAGTTTTTTCTGGACATCGCACGCATGCAGATTTTCACATTCATTTTTATCGATATAGATTGGCGCAAAACTGACTAAATTTCCGTGCCATTTCATGTTTTCCAATGCATGCGATTTTGTTTCACAGTATCATGCTGGCGAAACTCGCCGAGCATGGCATCCTGAAAACGGTTTTTAATTAATAATTAAAAAAGTAATTAAAATTTTAAAATTCTGATTCTCAGGTGCACATTATCGGACTCATGGGCTTATATATTCAAATTTTCAGAGTTCTGCGTGCAGTAGGTTTGTCTGGAGACCGCACACATACAGACAGACAGATTTACAAACATTCATTTTTATTATTTCGAACATGTACTAATGCATAAGTAAAGTATTGTAATCATGAAAAATATGCGACTTCGAGATTATTGGTGTTTTTCACGTTTGAGGGCTTCTGACTCCAATAATTTTGAGAACTACATTTATAGAGAAGTGTTTTGAAGCCTTCTGTGGTGCAATTGCAGCTGCAAAAATTTTTGTATGTGTCAAACTTCTTTCAAGTGCTCATGATAGTAGCACTTGTTTTAAAAATTTTCTTTTTTTTTTCTGTTTGGAGGCCACGCGATCAGCAGGGAGGGCCGCCGAGGGTGGGAGCCCACCCGTCTGCAGACAGTGGACACACTGGCATTCTCGGCCTGCACATTGTGCCGGTTGAGAATATGTTCTTTAAAGTCGATCTAGTTATTAATAAGTAATTCAATTGAAGATCAGATTTTCTTTTAGCACCAGAATGCTATTAATTGCAAGACCTTGCTTTTTGTGTAGACACGATTTGATACATTTTTCGCGTCGAGTCTACTTTCAAGCGAGTTTGCCAGATAATGTGGGGTGGGGGGGGGGAAGGCGTTAATAAAGTGTCGAAAGTCGCACAAGGTCTGCAATTTGTTGATAAATGATCGCTAAATGGGTGCTAAAACGCAACAATTTATTATAACGGTATTGATTTTGAGTATAGTTAGATAACGCCTGGCGAATATTGTAAAATAGTTTGAGTAAGCGATTTAAATATAGATTTTAATTCCGAAGCAGTGTTTTATAGAAGAGAGAAGACAAATGCGGTACACATCATGGATTATGATACACTTTCCAAATGGTATTTATAAAGGTGAAGTATAGCAGAGCCGGCCCAAGGGGCGTGCGGGGCTCCAGGCGAAGCGCAAGCGCGGGGCCTCTTTTCTATCATGGCTTATCTAAGTTACTACTAGCAGTGCTAGTACTGCTAGTACATATTAGCTTTATTTCTCTGCTTTTTTCGGGATATATCACAACAATTTACAAAGCTCGGTCTAATGTGATTTCCAAAAAATGGCGCAGGAGCGGGGCGGGGCCTCTTCAAGCGCGGGGCCTTAGGCGATCGCCTACATTCGCACCCCCCTTTGGCCGGCCCTGAGTATAGTCTGACTATGCCTGGCGAAAATGGTTAAACAGTTTTCGTCGGCGATTTCAATGTAGCTTTCTATTCCGAAGAAGTGTTTTATGGAACAAGGAAGGAAAACACGATACATTCATGGGTTAGGATACCCATTCCAAACAGCATTTAAAATGTCTACGGGATATAGTTGGAATATACCTGGAGAAGATTGTAAAATAGTTTCAGTAGGCGATTTTAAGATAGATTTCGATTCCAAAGATGTGTTTTACGGTACAAGCAAGAGTTGATTCCTATTTTAACGCCCCCGCTCTCGCCAACCTAAAAAATCCCGCACTTTGGCGAGCTTTGCAGTCATGGGTCTCTAGGACATATACACAAGTTTCAACGCTCCCAAAAGAACTAGATGAAAACTAAAGTGTACTAATGAGCGATCAACGCACCCGTTAAGGAATTTGAAGACACTTCATTATTAAAACTACATTCATTGGCAACCCAAAATAAATAAAAATGTAACGGAATGCTTTACTTACAGGTTATTAAAAATCGCCATTTTAATTCTAAATTACGATGGCCACATCGATACAAAAAATCGTCGTGGTAGCTCCATATGCTTAATGATCGCCACCTTGGCGAGAGTCGGGGCGTTCAAGGAGGAATCAACCCAGAAAGAGAAACACGGCACACTCATGGATTATGATGGATATTCGAAACAATATTTAAAACGGTGAAGTATAGCTGTAATATACTTGGCAACAATTATAAAATAGTTTACGTAGGCAATTTTAAGATAGATTTCGATTCCAAAGATGGCTTTTATGAAACAAGGAAGAAAAATACGTCCCAGTCATTAATAAAGTAATTAAAAAACTTTGTAAAAAACACACATAAGAAGTAAAAGGAAAGAGGATACGCGTTTCGTTCAAAAATTGTTTTGAACTTCTTCAGTCCAAGCCCTTCGACGTAAAGAACACAGGGAACTGAAAAGAGAAAAACAAGCAAGAGCTTGTTTTTCTTGTCCTTTTTCGAGTCCTTTTTCGAGACAATCATTAATGGACGGGGAATTTTTATCTTTAGCCGAGCCATCAAAAACAGGCCTAATTTTCGTTGTAGAGTTTTCTTTAAAAACAGCCCGATGAGGCAAGAAATGCTGTTCCTCATCTTTTTCTGAAATATGGACTTCTTCGATGATTCCCTGTTCTAGCCAGTCTTTAAAAACGTTTTCATAATCGTCAATTTTCCCTAATTTTTCTAAAGACTTGACGCAACTAGCCAATCTTTTTTCAGAAATTTTCCTACAGTCTGATAGAGGAGGATGACCTTCAACCCAGGGTAACCTAACTACATATCTTCCTTCATCATTTCTAGAAACAGTTTGATAGAAATGCTCTTTAGCAGCTTGTTCAAGTTCTTCCCTCGTTTTTCTTTCGCTCGGGTCATTAATTCCAAGAGTATCTAACCTCCATAGATCGGAAATTTTTGCTTCATTAACATGAAGTGACAATACAATATTAGTACTATCATGTCTTTCAGTTTCTTTGGTTTTACCCATAATTGTCCATCCTAATCGAGTTTCAACGCAGACTAATCCACAACTCAGCTCCTCTATCCTACCAGTGAACAGCTTACCTGCGATGTCACATCCGATCAGAACATGCGAGTTCTAAAGGGGAGAACTCGTATAACAAATCATTATCATAAGCATGTACAGTGTCCGTTAAAAATACCTTACGGGTTTTAAGTTCCTTAACAAAAGAAGATAATTCTATTCTAGAAATATTTGAACAAATAGTTTCTTGGTCTAAGACCTCAAAGTTGCAGTGAAAGCTACCCTTTATATCACTTAAATGGGCAATATATTTACTGTGGCATTCAGATTTTTCCACACCCCCAAACAGTGAATGTACAATAGTCTCTTCACTAATAGCAGTATAACCCATATAATTAGCAACATATTTCGAAATATAAGATCGCTGGGATCCAGTGTCTATCAAAACTCTAACGAACTTGTTTTTATTTTCTCCGCGAATCTCGGCTACTAAAGTTTGCAAATAGACCTGCCGCATACATGTTTTGTTAGTTAACGTGGTTTCTTTCACTGCTTTATTTTTTCCTGAATTTTTCTCACTCACCTTATTATCGCAAACAGATTCCCCGTTTTTTCTGGCACATAATAAACCAATGTGATCCGCCGCAGGAAGAACAATTGATTTTCTCTGGACAGGTACGATATAAATGTCTTGGCTTAAAACGTAAACATTTGAAGCAAGCCCCTCTCTCCATTAAAATTTGCTTCCTTTTATCGTAAGGAATATTCATGGCATATTTGCAACTCTCGCTCGAATGTGTCCCCCCCTGATTACAGAAGACACAGCTATTCCTATATGTTTCTTTTTTATTTTCCGAGCTATTAAATAATTCAGCCGCAGATGGTATTTTCCTACTGAAAGTTTGCAATCGCTCCGGCGCCGAGCAATGTCTGTTGTTTATATTATCGAACCCAAAGCTAGAGCGCGCGAGAGTAATTTTTTGTTCATTCTCAATCTCCGTTTTGAGAAAACACATTAACTGACCTAATTTATCGCTTTTCGACTCTTCTCCCTCTCTCGAAGAGAGCCCGCGTTCATAAATTCTTAGAATATCAACAGGCAAGCATGATTCGACTAGCGGTAGAGAATCGAAGCATATTCATTACTGGCTACTCCTAACATTTTTAAAGAACGCAATTGCGTTTCTAAACGGTCATACAATTTAACTAACGAATATTTCTGTTTTTGACCCATCATATTATTCATAACGAGACTTAAAAGCTCTCGTACATACACTTCAATTAAAATATCATTCCGTCCAAATCTAGAAGTTAAACATTCTATTGCTTCCTTATAGTTTTTCGCAGTAGGCGGAAATGATTCAACAACTTCTCTGGCACGCGATCCTTTCAGTGTAGCCTGTATTAAATATTGGAACTTGTCTTCGTCCTCGATATCTGGATCATCGTGAATCTTTTTAAACTGTCCCCAAAACGACAGCCATTCCTTGATGTCGCCGCTAAACTGTTTCAGTTCTAATTCAGGAAGTTTAAATTTTCGCGATGGTGTAGAAATATCTCTAGATTCATTTAATAAATTTCTAGATTCATTTTGCGGTTTCTCTAACTTATTTAACTGTCTTTCTAGTTTTGTTTTGATTTCTAAGTACCTTTCTTCATAAGCAGCGATACTCTCATACTCTAAATCGAAAGTGTCTTGTTTGCATGCTTTATCATTCTGTAAAATTTCCAAAATGCGTTTATCAAGTTCGTTTAATTCTTTAAACCTTTGTTCGAGTTGAACAATCAATGTTGCCAAAGTGTCGGCATCTTCAGTTGTCTTTCCTAACGTTTCAACTGATTTATTTATAATTTTCGTAAGATTCGTTCTAGTAGGTGTCCGTAGATTTTTTAAACAGTCTAAACTTTCCATTTTACTCTCAGTAAATGGAATCCCAGCAGAGAGATGCCAGATATTTTGCGAATCAAAATATTCTATTTCTTATGTTTTCATGCAAGATAAATTAAAATCGCTTACCTTGCTTTCCGGGTTCGTAACTGCAGACAACGACACGGGAACGTCCGTATTCTATTATATTTTATTCAGTAACACCTACTAGATAATACATAATTCTTGGTTAACATAATTCACAAATATTTCTATTTACAACATAATGGATACTTATTTTCGCCTCTTCACATAACATTGAGGCAAACGCGCGCTCATTCTTTCTGTCTCATCAGTAGCTAAACTGCGTCGCATTTTTTAACTGCGACTCAACTAAAACACAGGAGAGAGGATGGAAAGGTCACCTGACTGGGTCGCGCAGACCTACGCCAGTATTCCGACAGCTATGATACGCTTTTAATATAGAGCACTTTGGTGCGTATTTAAAATCTGAAAGTGTTTCAGATTTTTTTTTTAAGCTCGATGACACTGAGGCGGGTGTTGTGTCAACATCTAACTTGTAATATAGTG
>JAWZYV010017600.1:0-34405 GCA_038373885.1 Cheiracanthium punctorium | reverse complement strand
ATTTGTGACCTCTTCAAGTTTCCCCGTGGGCGAAGGGCGATCAGAGCGATGGCCCAGAATTTTTTATACTTCTTCGAGAAGAGAAAATTTATACTGAGGGGTTCGAAACCCTTTTCCCTAAGGAAAGCGTCTACCTCAACAGTGGGTGTGGTAGGTGGGATACCCTTGATGACGTACTTCTTCGGTCTAAGTGATTTTGGATCCATTGTTTGGAATCCTATGTTACGTGTGGTGAGGTATTCTTGCGTTTTTCTGAATTTGTCTTCGGAGTCTACGACAATCTTGTGTTTGTCGCCAGTGAGGGTGGATGTGACCTCATGATCAAGTAATTCTGATAGTGCTTCCAGGTCGGAGGCATAGTTTTGTTGGAGTTCGGCATAAATTGTAAAACTCCTTTGCTTGTTTACGGGTCTTCCAGCCTGAGACGCTTGGGGGGTGGCCTGTGATGATTGGACGCCATCTTCTTCCATAGCATCGGAGGTGGGAGGGACCAGCATGCCATCACTCGAGGTGGGAGGGGCCGGTGGGCCGTCACTCAAGGTGGGAGTGTGGGTGGGTACGGACGGAAAGACGTCTTCCTCGTTGCGTAACTGTTTGTCAGGCACGCGAGTTTCATCTTCGTCAGTATCGGAGGCCATTGACATCTTGCGCTTGGTGGCAGTGGGGTGGGTAACTTGGGTGATCAACTGAAATGAAACACCATGTCGTTCCTCTAGGTTTTCAATTACGTCACTGTTAAGTGCGCGGAAATACGAAAGCCCTTTGCAGCGGGCAAGAGTATTTAGATTGGGCTGGTTGATCAGATCACAGTTCTCATTCTGATACGCTAGCCTAGTTTGACGATCTTTGCAATCAAAAAATCCTAAATAGATGCAGAAAAAATCGAAGTCCTGGCAAGTATCAGGTTGCCATTTGGACCGGAACATTGATGTTAACTCCATAGGAGTAATGTTGACATCATGGGTCTGCATGATTGTGTTGTAAGTGAGTGGTGTCGTTAAGTGTGTGAAGATCCTAACGTGGTGAAAAAATTTCCTAACTGGCCTGAGAGAAGGTGTTAAGGAAATAGAAGGATAGAAGTGTACAAAAGAATAAAGGGGGGGGGGGCCCGAGACGCTGGCTCTTCGCCTATTGCTTGCCCCAAGTGCCCTTTGCGCGCTGCACGCTCACAGTGCTAACAAAGGGGTAAATGGGGAGCAGGCTGTGCAAACACGCCCGGTACTAACCATAAAAAAAACAAAAACAGCTAGGGACGGCAGGAGAGTGCCGCGTCGATGAGTAGACGAAGTCAGGAGGACTTCGGTTGAGCTTCCGTAAAAGGTCCGGGTCGGGACTCGAACCTGGGACTGCAGCGTCGAAGCGCAGCGCGCTGACCACTATGCTGGCGGGGGCGAGCCGCTGGAAAACCGTCAGGGTTATTGCTCGTAAAGTGAGGCTGGCACGTCTACTATTCTGGCCCTGATAAGGGCCGTGCGTCCCCTCTCAATACGAGACAATACAGGAGCAATCCAATTAACACGGACGGCGAGTTGAGTGTTCCCGTGTCGGGAACGGTGATGCGCGGACGATGGCGTCAGTCGGAGGATTCCACGAAGTGTACTCCGGGTTACACACCGGCTGGAGGGTTCTTCAAAGGAATGGTCTAGCCCTTGTATCTTATCTGTATCCCTGAGCCGCACCTGTCTCCAGATTTCTCCGGCCTTCTGATCCTGACGTCATCAAAGCTTGCTGAAAGAGTGAGTTGGCTTTCCTGGAGACGGTAGGCAAGGTTGACTGAGCCTATTAGCCCATGTGTCCGTTAATAAAACAGGGGGCTCTGTGCTAGTCTGACTTTGACATATGCTTTATCATAGCTGCCATACCTCCCGATTTTTCCGGGAGACTCCCGAATTTCAGAACGATCTCCCGAACTCCCGAAAAGTTTATAAATCTCCCGAATTTTTCCAAATTATTCCCATGTTTTATGTACTTATCAATTTTTGAAAAAAATTTACAGAACTTGTTAAATGCTAACGACAGAAACTGAAGAAACTTCGCTAAGACTACTCCAGAGGGCAAAGATTACTTAAAAGTATGGCTACCATTAAAGAACAAAAAAGCAAGGGAAAACAACAGTGATTACCGAACCTAAAGCAAAACATGTCCTAAATCTACGACGTTCTTAGCGGACATAGCAGAGTAACAAGAGGACGATAATGCGCGCCCCGGATGTACGTTTTCACTGCATCTCACACTGCGCCTTGACTAAAGTCAGCTAGAGTGCAATGTTACTGATTTCCGAGTTCGTAAATTCAAAACTTAGCTCAGAGGGGCAAATTTTTATTTTAGATCCTCGATGTTTCGAAAGGCATCTGATACATAATTATGTACTTGGCGAACTACTACACAACAATAATTATCTATCGAGACCTTTCGCCACTGGAAAACCGTTGTTGATGAGCTATTGTTACTCGCGACGTGTTTTTATTGCTGTTTTGCGCACTTGATGAATCTATAAATTTTTTTCACGGACACGTACCAGCTTAACTGACACTTCTATTGTGGATTATTGAGAAAATGGCAGGTGTTAGCGAATATATTAGAGAACGTGGATTGAAAACGAAATGTTTGTGGTCATTTTCGGATCCAAAAATTTGCTTGGTTTTGAAAAAATCGTCGGCCGAACGAGAACTTCCAGACATTTTATGAATGCTAAACTGGAATTTTTGTTTAAATGAAGCAAACTGACTGTCTGCAAGGCAAATAAAACTTATATAAAAGTGCAGCTTTTAGTAATGGTATTTAAAATACAAATCTTGTCGTATTCCTTTAGGTCTTCAACATGCAAAGGAAGTAAAATAATTTATGGTAGTTTAAATATACTTTATTTCTTAAATAAATAAATTATTAATAATAATTCCAATAAATAAATACTTCGATATTTATAGCTATTAAAACGTACACATCTTAATTTTATGCTGAATAAAAGAATAATGCTTTTTTAAAATTTGAGTTAATGTTAAGAAATCCGTAAGAAAAAGAAAACCAAAATTTTCAGAGTTTTTTTTTTTTTTTTTTTTTTTTTTTTTGCATTTTCTTTTTAAACAGTTACGCGGATTTTACTAAAAATATGTACCGTAACTTCGTGAAAAGTTAACTAATGGTAAGACCACGGGCGGATTAAAGGGGTGGGGGGGAGCGATTACTCCTCCGCTACAGGAAAAAGAAATTCTATTTTACTTCCGTAAAATAGACAAATTTCAACTAACCGCCCATAAAATTGCATTAATCTGTCCTTAGGCAAGACGTATCGCCCCAAGCAAGACGTATTAAAAATTCGTTCTCGCAATTGAAAAAGGAAGAAAGAAATTGAGGCGACACAAGTCATGTTTTAACGTCGCAGCAGAATTCGCTCTCTTGCTTTATTATCTAGCTTGCCGAGTGAAGACAAAACAATAACAACCTTCGCGATGACGACGCGGCGTCGGTATCTCGGTTTGTGAAGGCCCATTTTCCCCCGTATTACATAAATTATTTTTTTTAAAAAGCACATTCAAAATTTGGTTCTTCTGCATATCGGACTGAAATATTTCTAAAATGGTTTCACGAAGCTTGTCCACACCTGTAACTACGTCGATGCTTTAAATGACATAATGGGGGGAATTTTTTTTTTTTTTCAAATGCTCCCTGCATGCTGACGTGCCGTCACTTGAAGTGCATCTATGTGCTTTATTTTCTACAGAAATAAATTTGTTAGCATCGGCTTCACCGGAGCTTGCGCGCTAACTACAGATCAAAAAGCAAGATCAATATACTAAATTTTTTTGCATAAGAAATTTATTTCAGCCAGATAGTCCGTGTCCTGGAAAAAAATCCCTTTTTGACATGCATAGTCCGCGGACTATACTAGCTAAATTATGGTAACTAACTATCCCCGATCTCCGGGTTCCATATTTGCCAACTGAACTTCAATCTTTTTGCAGCCTTTTGGTAAATGAATAATTTTAAAACAAGATGTAAAACAAAGTTTTTAACACTCTATTGTTAAATTAAAATTTAAGGCATTTTAGTAACTCAACTCAACAAAAAAGTATTATTTTCTCCATAATACGTTTATTGATTTCTGAATCATTTTCCCTTCAATTTTAAAATCAGGAAAATCGCAATTTCGTTTTATTATCATGTGCAGGTTTTTCTTTGGTAATTATTTTTACATTAATTTTAAAAAGCATAATCTTGTGAGTTGGTATTTTGCAGCTAATATAGGAAGGAGCAGAACATATGTCCCTGTCATAAGTTCCACTTCTGTGTGCTGATGTGCTGCAAGACTGCTAAGATTCTAAAATTTTACCTGAGAAAATATTTAGACATTTATTAAATAATTATTCTTTATCCAATAAAACAAGAAAACTTCACTTTTATTCTATCATTTGAATGCTTATTTTAGAAAATGCCAATGCCATATATATAATTTTCCATTCCATTTCTGATCAAAATTTAAAAAAAAAAAAAGATAGGTCTTAAAATTTTTTTTTTGAGAATCAATTTTTAATTTTATTTTCATATCAAAAGAATAGTCTGAAATTTGGATGTGAGACTTATGATTTGTTTTGATCTCGGATTTTACGGTATTACTTAAGATAATTATTTTAAATAATTTTAGCCTGTTTTCTTTTAATAAATATTGTATATCCAAAACTGATTATTAAACATTTACAGTGCATAGTTATTTTCTTCAGGATCACAGTCAATTTGTTTGTGGTTGAAATTTAAATGGTAGAAATTGTTTAGTACACCATTTAGTTTAACAGTGGTTGAATTTAAGCTCACACATTATTCCCCAGTTCCATTTTTTTGCATGCAGGGGGGGGGGCAAGTGCCCCCCCTGCTATTTAAACTATACATTTTTCTTGTATATGTAATTTTCTTGGTTACTGATATATTACGCATGTGTACATGGAGTTTTTTCATCGATAACAAGGGTTTTTTAAAGTCTCCCTAATTTTTTTAAAATCTCCCTAATTTTTTCGAAAATCTCCCTAATTTTCATTCTCCAAGGTTGGCAGCTATGCTTTATAGAGGGGTCATTCCGCAGTATTCATGTGTTGTTACGTACGGGACATTTCATAGCAAAATTTTAACATACTTCAGGCAAGGGCGGCTCCAGGCTGAATTTTTGGAGGGGGCCATTCAACTTTTTAGCTAGTCTATAAATTGTTTAAAATGCCAATTTAACGTGAGGAATCGTAAAGTATACGAATCTAAAGTTCAAAAACAAAAAGTTTGGTGGTGGCTATGGCCCCTATGGCCCCCTCGCTGGAGCTGCCCTTGACTTCAGGGTGCCGACTGGCTACGGAAAGGAGACTATTTGCTAGTATAAACAAGAATAGGAAACTATTTACATGTAAAAACAGCTAAAAAGCAGGCTAAAGCCCGGGTTTCCTGCGAGCGGCAGCGTCCAGCGCTCGCCTTTGACAACCGCGAAAAAGTGCCCGAGGTGACATCTGTGAAAAACTGTCCACCGCTGTCGCGAAAGGGTGGTTTTCTGCAGGCGCGCGGCATTTTTCTGCGTCCACTTTCTGAAAAACGGTTGTTTTGCAGGCATTCTTCGTTTTAAGCTGAAAACGCTTCGCACACTGAAATTTTCAAAATTTTGAAACTGTCACTTAACAAGCTGTACTACATACACTCAAAAAAAATTTCGAAACATTTCATGAAATTATGAATGTTTCATGAAAAATTCTTAATAAGAATTTTTTCTGAAAATTTCACAAACTCCACTGCATTTTCGCTTATTGTAGTGCGTAAAGCAGCTTATGAAGAACCATCGTGAATTTTTTGGAGACCATGGTGCTGTTAGTTTATTTCAATTTGTGTACCAAGAGTAAAAACAGGACCCCCCCCCCCCCCGCCTTGGCTACGCCCCTGATTCTAAGTATTATATTTTTTAGAAAATGATTGATATTGTTATTGGGAAATTACGGAAAATTATCTGCACGAAGGATCTAGGCCGAGAGGTACATAATGATTGAATCAGTGCAAAGCGGCATAGCGGGGCGAATGCCCAGACCCCTACACGTAGGGGCCTCAAAATCCATCTAACTATTTTTCATACCTCTTTTTTTCTTCCTTTATTTCTATTCTTTTGAATTTTATTTTTATTTATTTATTTATTTATTTTATTTTTTTTTGTATTGACTACATACTTACATGTTATATCTGTTATTATCTAAAAGCGTTTAATTCTGACTTTGAGTACATACAAATGTATGAAACGTGCTAATTTATTTTCGTTTTTACCAAATATAACATGAAAAGGGCCCCTAGATTCACTCTCGCCCCTGGAACTCGTAAACCCAGGTTGCGGCACTGGATTGAATCAAGAAACAAAAAGTAAAATAGGATGTTTTTAAAAAATTTGCTTAACTAAACACAATAAATAATCACAGGGCATTTCTAGACACAATTGAAAATTCGTTTTTTAGTATATTTCAGGTACAAAGTCCCTTTAAATACAAAATTAATACTTAATGATGAATTAAACCTTATTTGTTTGGAAAAAAGAACGTACAAAATGTACTTTGATATTTTTCATATCTCATTCAACGCATATGTGTAATAGCAAACAGTATATACATTTGTAACATGTAAATATATTTTTTTATTCTTTTGTATCGTTGAGTATAAAATTATGAAAAAAAAAAATGTGATTTATTAAAATATGCGACTGCTAAGTTCTGTTTAATCAAGCATTAATTAGTACTTATATTCTCCATTCACAATAAATAACTACTTATTAGTACTCATTTAATGTGAATTCGTTAAAATCCAAGGTACGTTGGATGGTGTGAATTTCTTTTGTGCGTTCAGGAATTCTCCAGGGCAAGCGGCGATCGCCGAGCGTCCACCACATTTGGACGGCCAGCGGCGATCGCCGAGCGTCCATCAGATTTGGACGTCCCCTCCCGCCGCTTTCGCGAGTAGCAAACCACTTTTAACAAACGCGTTCTTTGGACGCGAGAGGCACCGCTAAGGTCATTAATCACTCTGGTCGCTGGACGCCGGCCGCCTGCAGGAAACCAGGGTGCTTCACGAGAGGCTGGGCAAAGCGGATTAAATTGCTCTCTGGCGATTTGGCTTGCAGTCAGACTCCTTTGGCAAGAGTCCTTTCTCCCGCTGTTATACACTGCACGCTAGGGGTTGCCGCCCGCACCGCAAGTTGATCCGCGAAAAACAGTAGAGCTTCCACATTCTTTTTCTGTTGCAGTATATTTACATACACTGCTATGGAATAGAAGTAAGGTGTTAGAGGGGGAGGAGGGTGGGTTTTTAAAAAGTACATATTTATTTATGCAATAACAATAATGGAAAATTGGGAAATTCAACGTTTGAGCATGAAATTTTATCTCGCAGTTATTTACAGTTTTCTTGTTATCTTTTTATTTTTTCTTAATGTTTTACTTCTTTCTTGCCTTTGCCATTGGAAAAAAAAAGGCAAAATGTCATTGACAATACAAGAAATTTCCAGATTTCACCGTTCATTTTTTTTTTTTTTTTTTTTTTTTTTTCCAGTCTTTATACATAGACAATGTTTTGACTGAATTACAGTAAGTTGTATTTAAAACAAATAAGAAATCTTTTGCGGTTTAAAACAAAGTCAACAGTAAAAAAATTATCTAGAATTTGCTTTCTCATTTAATTTTAAGTTTTTAGCTATTTACCTTATTAATTTTTCACTGAAACAAAATGGTCCAAAGAAAGTCTTAAAAAATCGCTCTTGAATACGAATTAGTTTTTTCTTTCATTGAATTAGTAGTTTGTGCTTGATTAAAAGAATTTAGAATTTTATAAATATAGATTATATGTAAATGAACTTTACACAAAGTTTAACATTTACTTTCTTACCGTTACAAAGACGAGCGGTTATTATTCTTTGTTGTTACACACATTATTGCTAGCCCATATTAGTCTTTCAGTATCCTACAAGAATCAGTAATGCAATTTTCGTCCTCGCTTCAATCTGCATCCATGGGAACATATAGGTTTAAACCCGAAGAGCTTATCTGCATCTATAATCCATATCTATTAATTGCTAAAACCCCGGACTAAACATTTAATAAAGAAGGGTTTTCTCTAATCGTATGTAAATTCATACAAAAGCCAAATGATGATTGCTTTTTAACTGTTCACTGTTTCTTTTTTATTTCCGTAACATATTACCTTCAAATCTAAAATTTTTTATTCATATTTAAATGCATGCATTTAAATATGAATAAAAATTTTAGATTTGTAATTTTAGACTGCAATTTTAAATGCATTAAAATATATATTTAGAACAATTAATCAACAAATAAAATAAAAAAATATTAGGAAAAGAACATGGAATTTCTAACTCTACTGTTTTTCGCGGATCAACTTGCGGTGCGGTCGGCAACCCCTAGCATGCAGTGTATAACAGCGGGAGAAACGACTCTTGCCAAAGGAGTCTGACTGCACGCCAAATCGCCAGAGAGCAATTTAATCCGCTCTGCCCAGCCTCTCGTTTCAGACTCGATATACCCCCTACCTTTTTTTCGCGCCAAAGATTACGTTTTTGCGCCAAGCTTGGCGATAAAAGGGATTTTCTGGTTTCCCAAACGAATTTCCTTGGCGAGAATGGGGGGAGGCTATTTATGGCAACCTAGGCCGGCCGGCCAATGACAGAGCGCCGTGATGCAATAGCTCCTGCACGTGGAAGCTTGTGAGAACTTTTTTTTCACATTTTTAGAGAGAGGTAGTAAGTTGATCGAATGCGCTTCTGCAAAGGTACTGTGATCTTTTGATATTTTACTGTACTTTTTTTTATATTTTTGGTTAGGATTTTATGATTTTTTAAGAACCTCCGTAGCTAATGTAATTGAAAATTATCAGGGTATTTTTGAACAAAATTTAACGTTAAAGTGGTCTGATAAAAATCCCCCGTGTGGGAAGAAAGGTGTAGTTAATATAATTTTTGTTATGAGCTATTTGTTAGTGGACCAGGAGAAGTTTTTGGATTTTTTGAGGGAGACATCCTTTCGGAGTGTGAGCTTACCCTTTCAGAGATATTTTTGCTAACGTATAATATTGTTTCGCGTTACACATCGTGGTAACTGCACTATTTGTACAGGCGAATGGCTTCACAGTTTTTGGCTTTTTTCTTAAAACGCTCTACTCGATTTCTTATTTTTCCAGTTTTCCCGACTACCTTTTTCGTAAAAAAAAAAAAAAAAAAAAAAAAAACGGGGGAGTTCTGCCCCCCTCACATAAAAATCCCATTATTTGTGAAATTTAGGTTTTTTCAAATTTTTAACCCTAAATTCTTGCTAGAAAACGCGATTTCTGTGTCCATCAATTGTTAAATTTCCTTGAATTTATTCGTGTTTAGATTCCTAACCCTTAATTATTTCTACAATTTTTCTATTCCTAATTTCTTGTTCGAAAACGCGAATTCTACTTTCATGAATTCTTAAATTTTCTGAATTTTATTGTTGTTTACATTCTTAACCCTAAATTTTTTGTAGAATTTTTCTAATTCTCATAGTTTTTTTCGGTTCTGAAAACGTTGCTTCGCGGCCATTTTTACATTTTAACCCTAAATTTTTTTTGTGGAAATCTTCTAATTCTTATAGTTTTTCCGCTTTCGGAAGTGGTTTCACGGCCATTTTTTTATTTTTCGCGCCGTCGAAATCGGCATTTTTCTCTTTCGTTTTTGGCGCCGTCGAAAACGGCCTTAGCGCCAAAAATCATTGTAGGGGGTATATCGAAGGTGCGCCCAAATGGCTAGGTGATCTTATCCTTTTCAGCTGTAGATTGCTGTTTATAGGGGAAATTTAATGACAAGAACTGTGTAGTATCATTTTAAAATTATGTGCATTCGTTATATGCAGTTTCTCTCATTTTAATACCAAAAATAATGTAATGTAATTTTACACTCTCTCCCCATCGAGTTTCTTCAATATTTTTTATTTGCTCCCTCCAGAAATCGGATAATGAACAAAAAACTCTTGATTATTCTGTCTTCAAAGTTTATTTATAGCGGCAGGGAGAATTTTTTTTTTTTTTATGCTCTCCCCCTTTTTGTGCCATATAAGTTTTAGTACTGTGAAAGAATGCTCATATATTTTAGAAGCTAAATAATTAAGCAGATCTATTTTTGTTTTTTAACCTGTAGTTTTTTTTATTAAAGAAATTTAATGCATAAACTGAAAAATCCTGTTTTATAAGTATTTGAAAGGGATTTACTTTTTATTTATCAATCTCTAAAAGTAATTTAACTTAAAACTAAAAATCACTTAATGTAAATTAATATTAAATGAATAAAACAGAAAAAAAAAGCATTAAACCCATATTTGGAAAAAAAATAACTCATCCATCAAAGGTATCTTATCAAAATAGATATCTTATTCTTAAATAAATAAAAAAAAAAGTATGCATTTCTTTGTGAAAATAATCTACAATTACAGGTATTATTTTAATAAATGTGTCATGGTTAAATTTATTTCCTTCTGCCTGCACTGTATACATAAAAAGAATATTTTAACTGTTTACTTTTTAAGTAACATTTTTTATGCACATATAAATATGCACATTTTTTATGCACATACATGTTTTTGTAAATTATAAATTATAAGTCAATTATTAAAAAATACTTAAATGATGTGTTAAACATGTTTAAAATTTATTGTTCTGATGTCATTATATTAAAAAAATGAAAAACCCACTGAATATCTAAATACACATTTAGTGCCGGATATCCATATCAGGCAACCAAAGGAGCTTCGGATATCCGGTGTCTGGTATCCAGCAAAATCAATATCCGTTACATCCCTAATTATTACGTACCTATTTTGTTCATTTGCCTTATGATCGATATTTTTTTCTTTGAGGGCTGAACATGTACAGAATTTAAGAGCAGAAAACAGAATTTCTCTTTGAATTTTTAAGCATATGTTTAAAAATTTTGAGAGAATGTCCCCCCATGGAAGAAAACGTGTCCATACTCTTCGAATTTCAAATTTTACAAAGTTTAATTAAAAATCCAAAAGATGGCGTTGCAGTCGCCAGTTTGGCTAATTTTCGGAAGCCATTTGGCTAGTTCGATAAATTTTGATCTGGCAACCCTGAGTAGAAGGTCGATATATACAGTGCAGCACCGATAATCCGGCATCGGCGGGAATGACGCGGTGCCGGATTACCGATTTTTCCGGATTACAGATGTGTTGAAAATTTCCATTAAAACCATCGTCGATCACGTTATGTATTGACCAGTGTATTATTTATCAATGAAAAGTAGTCTTAAAATATGCATACGATCGCTGTATGAACCGGAAAAAAAAAAAAAAAAACTACACTGGAACAAATGTAATTTAGTGTTTAATTCAAACTAAAAACTATAAAGCAGAAAAGACCGTTGATTTTGGAACATTTTCATAAAATATAACACAAATAGTAACTGAAATTTATTTAAATACTAATTTAAAATAAGTGTATTAAATTATTATTAGAATCTAATTAGCTTTTGTATTTACATTAAATACATCGGTTAATTTGACTTGCTTCATTTTTTTTTTTTGTATTTAATTGGTTAATTAACACATGCACATTCATCAGTTGACTCTCAGATATAAAATCGAATTTATTAAATCTCTCCGTAGGTTGTACCCTAGTTTTATTTTACAAGCTGAATTATTCCCAATTTTACTCTCTTCAGTCTCTTCACAGCTTCTTAATTACGTCGAAACATACCAATTCCCCCTTCCTTCCCGGGATAATTGACGATTTCGCACGGTGACAGGATGTCTAGAAACAAGGCAATGTGTCTGGAAGCGGAAGGAGCCGAAGCCATGTGTTTACGATGATGCGTCGTAAACATGCTGTCTCGTTTTAAAAACTCATACATATTAATGTTCTATGAAAGCACTCTCATTATCTTTGAATTCTTCATTTAGCTACACTGCACCTTTGACTTGACTGCAATTGATTTAAATATAATAAGCAAACCAAGCCGTATTTACTTTTGTTTTTATCTCGGTATTAGAAAATGCATTGATTCAAATATTTGCGGCAGTAATGGTGATCGGCAAAGACATATTAGTGCCGAAATACGAAACAAAAAGAAAACTATTCGGTGAAAAACTATCTATTGAAGAAGGGGAAAAAAAATTAAGATAGCCATACATCAATTAAAATCAGCGTTAAAAGTTCCGGATTTTGATCCCTTTGGGGAGAAAAAAAAAAAAAAAAAAAACGCGACTAGTGCCGGATTATAGGTGCTGCCGGATTATAGGTGCTGCCGGATTATGGATGCTGCACTGTACCGTAATTCTCCATAAACTGCCTTAACACTGAAGTAAACAGAGAAAATCACAATTAAGAAAATTTCTACAATCTGCATTTTTTTTTAATTGCTTTCGTAGTGAATTAATTTTGAGACATTAGATAAGTTCCACAACATGCCAAGCTTTCAAAACAAACTGTTATTCTCCGATGCACGTATTATGCATTATCAGCATAACTGTTGACCGGTCCGATCGAAGAGGAAGAACATGTTTACTTTAAAAGAACAGAACCTCTCTCTTTTTCTCTCCTCTGCCGTTGAGTGTCCAACAGTCATTTATTTATTTAATAATATTTCTCTTTGTAAATTAAAAATACTGATTTGTTTTATATTAAATCGTACGCTGTTATTTACTTTTGTTTTTATCTCGGTATTAGAAAATGCATTGATTCAAATATTTGCGGCAGTAATGGTGATCGGCAAAGACATGTTAGTGCCGAAATACGAAACAAAAAGAAAAATATTCGGTGAAAAACTATCTATTGAAGAAGGGAAAAAAAAATTAAGATAGCCATACATCAATTAAAATCAGCGTTAAAAGTTCCGGATTTTGATCCCTTTGGGGAGAAAAAAAAAAAAAAAAAACGCGACTAGTGCCGGATTATAGGTGCTGCCGGATTATGGATGCTGCACTGTACCGCAATTCTCCATAAACTGCCTTAACACTGCGGAAGTAAACAGAGAAAATCACAATTAAGAAAATTTCTACAATCTGCATTTTTTTTTTTAATTGCTTTCGTAGTGAATTAATTTTGAGACATTAGATAAGTTCCACAACATGCCAAGCTTTCAAAACAAACTGTTATTCTCCGATGCACGTATTATGCATTATCAGCATAACTGTTGACCGGTCCGATCGAAGAGGAAGAACATGTTTACTTTAAAAGAACAGAACCTCTCTCTTTTTCTCTCCTCTGCCGTTGAGTGTCCAACAGTCATTTATTTATTTAATATTTCTCTTTGTAAATTAAAAATACTGATTTGTATTATATTAAATCGTACGCTGTTATTTGCTATTTGGCTTCCTAAATCATAGGCGTAGCATCACCGAAAGTTTTTTTTGTTAGTGTGTGTGTGCGCGCGCACGTGGGGAGAATGCACATAGCATAATCTGAAGTAAAAAATAGCTATGCTTCTTTATTAAGTTTTGAAAGAAAAAAGGTTTTAAAATGAATGGTTTTCTAAACAAAGTTAAGGGGGCACATGCCCCTGTCCGTCCCCCCCCCCTTCCTCTGCCCGACAATATGCTTGATATAATAAAATTGTTTTGTAAAGCTAGGATTTTGCCTTGATTGTAGATTTTGTGAAATTGCTTAAGACTATCCTTTAAATAATAACCTCTGTTTCATTATTGACTGTTCTGCATCTAAAATTGTACATAAATGTTTAGGAATTTTAATTTTTAAAGATAATAAAAATTATAACTTAAAGAAAAATATTTTAATGAATAATTATCATATATAGTGTTAATATAAAATAATTATATTATATCAACAATATATATCATACAATTTATATATATATATACACTGCTCAAAACAATTAAAGGATATTGCAGTTTTAGGTGGATCTTGTGGCTGGGAAACTTTTTAGCTGATTGATACATGGTCGACAGACGTAGTAGGTTATATGAGAATAAATTACGCATGTTTGGCAGAAAAAAATGCATTTTATTGCGCATTTGTGTACAAAAGGAAAAAAACACAATTTGTGCATATGAGAAAAAAAGAATAAGAAAAGGTGTTTTCTTAAAAGGAAATAATTTTCTGTAGGGGGTATGGTTTCCATGGACCGCCAGCAACGTTGAACACCTTTGAGGCATGGAGTCAATGAGGCTATTAATCACGAGTTTGGGTATTCTGTCCCACTCTTCCAGAAGAGCTCTTTCCAGTTCTTGGAGAGTTTGTGGGGGTGGTTGGCGGCCAGCAACTCGTCTTCCTACAGAGTCCCAAACATGCTCTATTGGATTCATGTCTGGAGAACATGCTGGCCATTCCATTCGTACGATTCCTTCCTTGAAAAGGAAATCCTCCACCAGGTTAGCACGATGTGGCCTGCAGTTATTGTCCATTAAAATGAAGTCATCTCCGATTGCTGCAGCGTAAGAGACTACAATAGGTCTGAGGATCTCATCCCTATATCGGCGACCAGTCAGAGGTCCATCTCGAATGATGTAGAGGTCTCTGCGCCCGTCAATGGAGATGCCACCATACACCAACACTCTACCACTGCCAAAGCTGACACTTTCGTGCACGAACGCAGGATTATTCCTACGGCCACGGTCCCTCCAGATGAAAATACGCCTATTATCAGGATGAACTGAAAAACGGGACTCGTCAGAAAAAAGAACATTGCTCCATTCATTTCTCCTCAGTTCACATGCTCCGTTACACACTCCCTGCGGTCGCGACGATTCCTTGATGTTAGTCTAACACATACCATCGGTTGGCGAGCATACAGACCTACACCATTGAGCCGGTTTCGGACAGTCTGAGTTGAAACCGTGGTGCCAGTAGCCGAGCGAAGGTGTTGTTGGAGAAGAATAGCGTTCATATTCCGGTGTCTCCGAGCCGTTAACACTAAATAACGATCTTCATTGGGCGTTTTTGCCCGTCTACGACTTTGCCTTGGTCTTTGGCCTGCACTTCTAGTGGCCAAAAACCGGTTACAGATCCTGGAAATCACACTTTGTGACATCTGTTCAACTGAATACCAACAATCTGTAAGTGTCCCTCGGTTTCATGAGGGACATTCACCATATTTTATGATTTGCATAATTAAAAAAAAAATCCTAAATTAATTCTGAACAAACCGTTTAAAATTATTTATGATTTTGCACTGTATGTAGTCTGTTCTCTAACTCCCATAAAAATTCTTTTTGTGGACATGACCATGACCATGTACCCTATTTAATGTGTAGTTTTCTTTGTATTTTAATAAAAATTTAGTGTGTGTGTGTGTGTGTGTATATATATATATATACATATATATATATATATTCACTGATTTTTATGAAAGTATATCCGTTTAAAATAGTGTGAGCACTATGCAGAAAGAAGAAAAAAAAAATCAGGAATCATGGTATCTGGACAGTAATGCTTTAAAGTGCTTTTTATAAACAGAAATTTATTCAGTAAAATGGTAAATTTATGAATTTTTTTAAAAGAATGTTCTTCAAAAATTGTGGGAGAATTCTCTAGAAATCTTTTGGGGGAACACCCAAAGGAATTCTGTGTGGTCTTAGCATAATCGTGACTTAAGGTACATTTCAATGACATTTATTTTAGTTCATAAAAAAGAGGAAGGACAAGGACTCCCATTGTAGAACGCTTTGTATCTAACTTATGGACACAGCATTTACTGCTCTTTTACAAGGACGCACAAAACAAATGTCGTGAATCACTCCCTAATGGCACTTATCAAAGGAAGTATTTTAGTAGTGTTGTTCTCTTAGTTTCAATTTCCAGCTGTGTAGAAAATTAGAAGACTCGCTGAACACAATAGAAGAATATCTCCTGTTCCATTTATGAAACATACAGAGAAAGCAAGTTAAATAACCGTTGTTCAGCAGTATTTATAAAAATTTGACTTACTTGTTGGAAAATATTCAAATTTCATCTTTAGTGATATTTGGCTTACTTATTTTAGAGCTATTTATTTGTCATAATTTTTTACCTTATTTTTCTTTACTTTTTAAATCCGAAATTCAAAAATATTGTTTAAAGAATGACCGATTACCTTGGTGGCTCCTCTGGTCGTGACATTGTAATTTGCTCAATCTGGTATAATCCAATATAATGTAATGAAAGTGTTCAAATCATGACACAACCAAAGTTTCTTTCTACCAGGATACTCAGTATGTTTAGAAATCCGATCAGGTATCTTATATAAGCTGTGTCACGCTTAATAAAAAAGAACTCAATTTCACTACTGAGGAATGAGGATGACTCCGAAAGGTTGAAAACCGGAACAAGTTTGTCTCGATTTTAAGTCTTTAGGAATGACTTTTTATTGCTTCAATCTAACATGCAAGTGTGTTTTTTCTTACTGAGGAACCTATTTCTCTTTCCAGGTGTCATTTTCCCTACGACTGATCCGTCTTCTTTCTAGTTCCTCACTCAGGTGCAATCTGTAAGCAAACAGATCAATCCAAACAGTCACACTTCCAGCACCCGAGATGCAAGATAATGTGGGTGAAGTGTCCACCGAAAATGGGATGACCATACGGTGGACCATTCCCCAGCACCTGGAGAGAATGCAGGAAGAGGACAATAGATTGTTCAGTTCTTACTTCGTCTTCTGCGGTGGTGAGGAGTGTTGGATGTGTGCTTATCCAAGCAGAGATATATATAACAGCACTGAAATGTGGCTGGGTGTGTTTTGTTTTATCTCCTCCCTTCCGCCGGGTTCCACAATCAGGTGCTCGATGTTAGACAGAGAAGGGAAAGAGACCCTGACCACGGAGATGGAGGATGTGCGTGATGGCTATTACGGAAAGTGCGAGTGGATCCGGACGACAGAACTGCACTCCCGGAGAGAAGAGCTCCTCCCCGGAGGAGAGCTCCGCATCGTGTTCAGGGTTGTACCTCCAGGCGGAACGGGACAAAGTGCCGAGGAGCCAGAATCTGGTAAGTGAGGATCACGGGGTGATGGAGGACTGACTGAAATGATGACATCCGGTGCAGCTCCAAAATTAAAATATGAGAGAATAACATGTGCAAATATTCTCTGTGCAAGCTCGAACACTAGTTGAAATGTTCTAGAAATCGTTGAGTAAAATCACTTAAACAAAACTATTTCAGTCAGAGATTTGTTTCGAGTCAAACATGCTTTGTATCGCATAAGTGGATTTAAAGTATTCTGAAAACAAATCATGCTACTTTTAGTAATTGTAGGTTGTTCGCGCTTTTGAAAATGGTTTCCCTTTATTTGCAATGTGCATTCATAATGATAGTAAATTTCCATTCTCAAACAGACGATGTGCGAGTTGCACACATTTTTAAATAATGCAAAATCTTTCGGGAATTTCTGTGTTTCATGTACCTGCACAAATATGTATACAGGGTATCTCAAAAAGGTGGCAACGAGCTTTCAATCTTTATCTATTAGACATTAGTGGGCAGTGTAAGCTAAAAAATGTTCAAAATAAGGTTGGAAATAAGACTCCATTCAGAAAAATTTCCCTCCGTTCACTTGCTAAAATTTTTGCTTTTTTAATTTGTATACGACCACAGCACGAAAAAATTGAAATTAGTAAAATATGCCTCATGCATTAATGAGGTGATGTATCAAAGTTCAGCCTTTCATCGTACAGCGTGTCAACAATATCATTAAGAAAGATGATCAGGAGCTATACATGATTTTGAATTTAAATGATTATTGCTAGAGTAGAAAAAAAAATTATTTTGTAATTTCTCTACAAACGCTGAAATGTAATCATTTGGCGTATTTTTTTTTCCCCTCAGAGCCTTTGAAAAGTGGTCTAAGTCAGCGTTGTGTTTGTCTTGATATCTCTGACACATTTTAAGGTATAATTCTCAAATTTTGTACGCCACTTCATTAGTGTACAGGGCACACTTTACTCACAGGGAATTTTTTTTGTACAGGGTCTTACACAAATTTAAAAAGTCAAGCTTTTCGAAAATAAACGATAGTAGTTCATACCTGCCAACTTTTATGGATTATCCGTAAAATATACGGATTTTAGTGTTAATTTACTGATGTACGGATATGACGAGTCATTTTACGGATTGTTTGGCGATTTTCGAAGTTCTCAATTTTTTTCAGTGCAATCTTTTTCCATCCGTCCAGAGAATATATACTTTCCCTTCAACACTCGTTTATTTAAATGTCCAATACCGTAAGAATAAAAATTGATTCCTATTTTGATTTTAAATGTAATTTTTTACCTCCCCTCCTCCTCATCTCTCGAAGAAACCAATAAAGGGGAAAAAAGCAGCATTGAATAGGGCAGGATCTTTTTCCATCCCTCTTGAAAGTAAATATTTTTCCTTTAGTACTCTTTCATTTAAAGCTCCAATTCCGTAAGAATAAAAAGTTATTCCTATTTTAAATTTAAATTTTTAACCCCCCCCCCCCCCCCCACCGGAAATCAGTCAGGAAGGAAAAAAAAACTTAATTAAGTAGAGCAGGTTCAGTTGTAAATGAAAATGATATTAAAAATTAAATTTCATTTATGTCAAAAAGAGCATTTTGACAATAAATAAACTTAGTTTAACAAGTGGTAACAAGAGCACTAGTTATTAACAAAAAATGAACTTAGTTTTACTGATGTGAGATGGGAATTTACTGAAATGAGCACGAGATTTTACTGATGTTAATTTTCCCAGGTTGGCAGGTATGGTAGTTATTTTTCGTAGCGTTATCTTTTTTTCAACGTTTATTTTGAAATTTTTTTAAATTACATTACACACTTATCTCTAATAGATAAATAATTAATTCTGGTTACTAACTTTTTGGGACAACCTGCATATATATATATTTATATATGTGTGTGTGTGTGCATATCTATAGTACAAAACATAATTTCAATACTCACAGCTGGCTCACATCAAAATTTCATATGCATAATACTTTTACACAGACTGAAAAATAGGATTATTTCTAAGTGTCTGTTGGCAACGAGAATAGAAGTAATGTTATACTAACTAAAAACTCCCAAATGAGTACACAGTTTTCGAAATTGGTGCTAAATAGCACCTAATAACAAATAAGGTATTGATGAGAATGTTGGGCGAGTCAATAGGAAAGCAAAAAGAGTCTTTTTTAACTGCAAGCGTTTACTTTTACGAAAGAAACATGTTGCTTGAAAGTACGGGTCATCTACATTCACAGTTCTTAAATAATTTTACAGATGCTGAGCAGGAACTAGCATAGTTGTTTCATGGAATTGCATTCATAAATCATACACAAGGTCAGTGAGAGTGTAATAATGTAACAGTTGCGGCTGTCAAATATTTTTAAGATTAAAATACTCAAAACACTTGTGTTAAAAGATGAAATAAATAAAAAAAAATGTGTAAAAAACACACATAAAAAGTTACTTATCGGTTGGTTAAAGTACCTTTATATTTGTGTTTTTCACACAAATTTTAATTTACTTCATTCTTAAGGATATCATATTGAAATATTACCAAATTTATTTTAAAGGTAAAATTTATATTTCACGGCTGCAGAGAGTTGTGAATTCTATCACGCTTTGACCATCCAAGCTTTAGTCTGTATTCTATTTATGAGCACTTATAAAAAAAATAACTCGGCTCAGGTCCGTAGCTACGGGTGGGCCTACGAGGGCCGTGGCCACCCTGCTTCTGGGCTGTTGTTCAAAATCAGGTTTGTCTCAAAATACATTACGATAACTGTTAATTGTCACACAGAAGTTGGTTACCAACTGGTTGCTAGGCTCGAGTGAAAGCATATTGAAGTGAAGACGAATAACATGTGCATTCAGAATGTGCGGCTGCCCAAATTTAAAACATGAAATGCTCGGTTCAAAGATATGCAGAGTTCTGCTTACTTTGCAGAAAATTCTGCAACATTGCCTCCACTGGTGAATACACATATCGTAGAAGAGGATTCCGTAATTGGACATCTTCTTTGGAGAAAGGTCATGGTTTTGCTTTGCATGAAATGTTGGCTGCTATGTGTGCCTAGAAAAATCTTCAAATACGGAAACAACA
Organism: Cheiracanthium punctorium; assembly: GCA_038373885.1. NCBI lineage: Eukaryota > Metazoa > Arthropoda > Arachnida > Araneae > Cheiracanthiidae > Cheiracanthium > Cheiracanthium punctorium. Next base: position 14,368 of record JAWZYV010017600.1, on the reverse strand, counting down.
TCATAAGAGGTGAGCACTCTCGTCAATGATAGTCAGTGCATAATAACCATTATTACATCTCTTCACTGTTGGACATAGTGAAATTACTAATGGAATGCCGATGCGAGGTGATAAGGAATATGATGAATTTGATGACTCTTCTTCAGGTTTATTTAGGCAGCTTGTTGAATATACACCTAGAAAGGATAAAAACTAGCTGATATTATAACCAGAATACCGAAGAATGCTACATACAAATCTCCGGAAATGCAGAATGAAATTATTTCTATATTGGCGAAAATGGTTCAAGAAGAAATTGTAAGGAGAGTTCAGGGTGCAGATGTTCCATTCTTCCATATCAAAGTGGATGGAACGAAAGATAGAAGGGGGACTGAAAATGTGTCTATCATCATCCGTGCCATAAAAGAAGGAATTCCATTTGAACATTTAGTTAGCATTGCTACTACAGTTTATCTGGATACAAGCTGCGATCTGTACAACAATTCTGAATGAGCTTAATAAACTGGGATTGGATCCAAAGAGCTGAATCTCTCAATGTTACGATGGTGCTGCCGTCATGGCTGGAGCATACGGTGGCGTGCAGGCTAAACTCAAGTGTCAACTCAAGAAAGAAATTCCTTACATTCATTGCTACAATCATAAATTGCACTTAGTGTTATAAGTGCTATTTCAGGGGACAAAGATTTGTGCAGTTTCTTTGATATCTGCCCTAGACTCTATAAATTCACTAGAAAGTATCACGTTGCAAATGTGTATGAGTGGCAAGCACTGAATCGTCTATTGCCTCAATGATGGTCTACAGTAGCGATACTAAATAATTACTCAGCACGTATCAAGGCTCTTCAGAAGTGTACTGACTCAAACTGTAGTGATATTTCAATAGAAGCAACTGGGCTGCTCTTCCAAATTAAAACTCCTCAGTTTTTCTTTCTTGGAACTCTTTGGCATTCCCTTTTATCCCTGTTAGATCCAGCCAATAATGCACTGCAGTCTAAAGCTATGTACCTACTACAAGCGATGATTCAAGGTTGCCAGCGTTGTAGAAGAAATTAAAAAACATCAAAATGTTGAACAATTTGACACCTTATACAAATCGGCTATGACAATGCAATCTTCTGGGCACGCTGAAGAGATTCCTGCTCCAAAACGTAGATGTGTGGAACCAATCCATTTCTCAGATTTCACCATGCGAGTCTGTAGGAGTACGCCCGTGCTCCCAGGAATCCAAGGAAACGCTGCAACAAGAACTACTAAGAATGCATCATGATGCCTTTGACCGAACAATAGCAGAGTGGAATTCATGCTTCCGCCCAGAGAAGATACAATTGTTAAAGAGTATGAAAGCTCGGACATCCATGACCAGCAATTCGTTCGACATGCAGCACCTCAGGTGTCTGGCAAATTTATGCTATATCGATTTGGATGGCGCAACTGCTGAAATAGCAACGGCACGAACTTTCTTGCAAAAGAAAATATCAGAGTCGAAACTCTCAGCCACATTGCATGAAATGGCAGCATTTATGTTCAAGTACAGAAATGCATTTCCTTCTATTTACGAGTATTGCCTTCTTACTTCTGCCTTGTCAATAAGAGCATCTACAGCAACCTGCTAGGCGTCATTTAGCACTTTTTCAAGATTCTTAACTTCATTTCGTTCATCCATGTTGCATGAGAGGAAAGCTTACCTAATCCTCTTGCATTTGAACATAAACTAATGAACAGCATTCCAGTGGAGCTTGTTTTAAAGCAGTTCCATGATGCAAAGAATCGACGTCTACAGCTTTATTCAGACGTCTATTGAAGAAAAAACACTCAAAAATACTACAATAAAATCTATAAATAAACTTTGTTATTACTCATAGGACCTTTAAAAAAGGTATATGCCTTTCAAAAGCAGCAAAAGAGTGCTTTCTTCATCAGTACCTAAATGTGCACCATCCAACAGACAGCAAAGCACGAAAATGCAAAATAAATAAATAAATAAAATAAAAATAAAAAATTTATATTGTGTTTTTATGTTTTGCCGTTTGGTGCGTATTAGGCACTGATGAAGAAAGCCCCCTTTTGTTGCTTCCGAAATGCTTATACCTTTTTAAAAGGCCCTGTGGTAATTACAAAGTTTATTGTTTATTTTCAAGACACTATTCTTAATTCCTACATTTAATCTGTTCTGTTTTTTTTTTTTTTTTTTAAGTATTTGCTGTTTACTTTCCTTAGAGCATATTTCCTTAGGCTGTCTTGATAATTAAATATAAAGATTTTTGGCAATTTTGTTTTAGCGCTTAAAAAGTTTTGTTTTAGATTTGTTGCAGATCCAAAAATAGTGTCCACCCCGTGTATTTTCGGGCCCATCCACTAAACTAACTCTAGCTACGGGCCTTACTCGGCTGTTCAAGCTTTGTCAGGGGGAGACCCCCTGAACCCCCTACTTGTTTTGTTTCATTATTACCATACTAAAACAATATTGATTGACTATGTCATTTTATCTCGCGTCTTTCGAGTATTTCGCCTGGTAACCCTATGTTGAAATTTTTATGATTGTAACCTATTTATAGAAAAATACATGTGATGCCTATTCTACAGCTTACAAACTATTGTAACAATATATTAAAGCTGTTGTAAACTAATAATATTTAAATATATGTAAAATTATGTCACATACTTTTATGTCGCATTTTGGGGACACATTTTTAGGACAATTTTCAAAAAAGGGGGTGAGAGATAAAATGACATAGTCATTAAAAAAAGCTAGAAGAAAAATCTAGTTAATAAATCTTCCCTATGATACAAAATAATGCGTTAGATGTCCATATCACTTTCACAAGCTCATACTAAAACATTTCTCCTACACTGATGTTTAACTGAGTGAAATGCTTCAGTAGTGTTGCGGAAGTTGATTTATTATTACCATTATCATTATTATTATTTTAATGTGTATGCTTAATATCTGATTTTTGTCGAAAAACATTATTTAATCAAATTATTTGATCTGAAATTTTTTTTTCAGTTGAAGTTTTTATGGAGAATATGGGAGTGAGTTCAAATAGTGGAAGCAAAATACAGAACGATAAAGGTAACTTCATTTCTTTAATGCATCTAATTGCATGCGTTGCGATGGAAAGTTTTTAATACTTCATTCTTATGGTCTGCTTTTTTTTTCATAGTTGCAGCGGCTGAAGCAACGAACTTCCCAGTGAACAGCACAAATGACAGTTCCAGACATGTGTATAAAAGTAAATGTGCACATTTTGCTTATATAATAATGTTAGATCAACCTTCACTAGGATCAGAAATTTCACTAAACCTGAAAGAATAATTTCAGAGATACATTTCAACATTAGGTTGTTAGTTCTTAGTTTTTAGTCACTGTAAAATCTAGCTAATATAAAGTAAATTTGGTATGAATAGACAAATATTGCTAGGTTCGCTTCTCTCTGAACCATAACAGGATGTTTTTTGTCGGACAAATAACTTCAATTTTTATTATGTACAGAAATCAAATTCCATGCTCCCCAGGAAACGTGCGGAAACCTTTCGCATTCGAATGATTTATTTTTTTGTAACCAGTCCCTCTTATATCAATGCTTCATGCAGACGATATCATTTTATTTGTGAAAAAAAATATTAATCTATCTAATCTGAAAAAACTTTTCTATGTACAAATTGGAATCCATATTTTCCTTTCGAAGCCTGATGACCGTGACTTCAATATGACGTCTTGGCAAATGCGACAGCTAATTGATTAATAGTATGAGCAAAATGATTAACAATACGCAAATGATTAATAACGGAGCTGAAAAAAGCAAAAAATCGCTTAAAAATTAGGGAACGGGTAGATTTTCAGATTTTTAAAGTAGTGCAGATTGTTTTCTATATTTTTTGCATAAATATGAAAATTTTCAAGCGGATGGTACAAACAGTGTACATGTTACTAGGCTTTTTGTTCTTAACTTTTTGATCTATTAGAAGTAAAGGGTTTATCCTGGAGTGGTTGCTTGGATTTGTTACAAACAGAATTTGTGAATCAGTGAGTCATGGATCGGCTTAACTATATAGTAGGATAACTTTGAAGGTAAGATCTTTGAGTGACTGAAGTTCCTCCCAAAATTCTCTACTCTATGTACACACACATTTTTGCCCTGAACTTGAAGTTTCCCTTGCCTTACAGAACTGTAGTGACTGTAAAAAATGTTACCGAAGATGAAACATCATCAGTATTTTCGTACACGAAACGTTCACTCCTCCGTTCTACATGAAACACGGTGCTGCTCTTTGTGTGGGATTTTATTCCTGTAAATTGCAGACGAAATTTTGTTGAAGAGATGCATATGATTGAATTCAAATATAAATGGAGATATCTTGTACATTTTTCTTGGAAATTTTGAGCAATATGTATGATTTTTTTTTTTTTTTTTTTTTTTTCATACATATTGCTCAATGTTACAATGATTAATGTACCATTGAAAAAAGTAACATCTTATTATATAGTTACACTGATCCCTCGCTACACCGATTCTTCCAGTTCAACTACTCCAAGATAAAACTTTTACAGCCATTATTTCAAAAAGATTAAAAACTTGAGCTCAAAATCTGCACCGTTTGTACAATCTGCTTGAAATTTTTCATAATTATGCATTAAAAAATAATAATAATCTGCAACGCTAAAGAATCTAAAAATCACCCGCTTCCTTATTTTTAAACGATTTTGCATTATTTTTGGCTCTATTTTATTTCTTACAGTAAAAAAGCTAATAATTTGCGTCACAAAAAGTAGGTATCGCAAGTGATAATGACGTTCAACATAAGTCACAGTTATCTGTCTTTGATAGGAAAATTGTAATTCCAATTCGTTTAAAATAGTTTTTTTAGATTACCTAGTTTAACTTTTTTCCCCAAGTAAAGTAAATTTCTCTGTATAAAACAATCGTATAAAAGGGAATATTCCCAGAGAAACAAAAACTTTGCCATGAAATCTTTCGAAAGCGAAAAGTTTTCACCCGTTTTTAAAAGACAATGGAATTCCGATTTTCGTATATAATAAAAATTGAATATGAAGTTATTTATTTTAAGTGGACAAAGATGAAATGTATTGAGTATAGACATATTTTTGTCAGGGATGAGATTCTTCAGACTTTAGTCTAATTTTCAGACTTTTTCAATTTTTCAAAAAATTTCTGATTTTTTTTTTTTCATTGGAAAAATTGTATGTAAGTAGGATGGACTTAATATCAGTAGCAATTACAATATTTATTAAACTTGCAATTTCTAAGTATTATTGCTCAAATGTTGTTCGCACGTTCTTTCAGACTTTTTCTTTCTTTGTCAATCTCATCCCTGTTTTGTGGTATGTTTTTTCTAGCACCCGTTGTAATTATCTCCACAACAGGCTTTATTTTTTAGTACATTAAGGTGAATGCACGTTCTCAGCATGGGGACAATCTTTCCCTGCCCTTGTTGGCTCTTGCAAACTTTCTGAGAAACTCAAGTTTTTCAAAATTTCCCCTCCCCATCTTGTCCAGACTAAAATTTTAGTGAATAGATAACTACATTGCACATAAAATAATAATTTTATACGTATTAATTGATTCCGATATAATTTAATTAATTTCATTTATTAGAATATCTCGAAATGCTATAAAATTCTCATGTTTCTGTACCGTCTTGTATCTCCCATAAAAGTATTTCAAATTCAACAGTCAGTAAATTCTTTTATGAAAGATGAAAATAGGGCGAAACATATCAATTTTAACAACAATCAGTTTCTTTATTAGACATCCAAAAAAGAACAAAAAACTCAGCTTCCTTTTTTGTATTTTTTTAGAAATCCTTTCTTAACGGCAGTTTGATTTCTTTGCAGTTATTAAAATTCGTTCGTTTGTTGCTTTGAAGAAAAATGTTATCTTCCGCCACCTGTATAAGTCTTGTCCAATCAAATTGTTTCAAGTAAGAGAGAAACCAAATAATGCAAATGCAATATTTTGTGCTTTAAACCAGCGGTTCTCAACATTTTAACGTCGCGCCCCCTGAACAAAGGCTAACTTACGGTGGTGCCCCTCCTTAACATTTTTTAGCATACATTCAGTTTTTTAATCTTTAACAATAATGAACATTTAATCGAATTTTCTACAAAATAATGTTATCAGTAAAGTTTGAAGCAACATTTTAAGCGAAAGTGGATATATTATTGTGTGAAAATGAGAATAAATAAGATGATTTTAAAAAAAAACATGCATCATCACATGCTCTTTGGTTTTTCTTGCACCCCCCCCCCCCCCAAAGCGTCTTGCACCCTTCTTGGGGGTCGCACCGCATAGGTTGAGAAATGCTGCTTTAAAGGATTAAATTCTTTAAAAAGTAATCGTCTTAGAATTTTATTTGTTTCTACATCGGGATCAATAATTTATTCTGATTTTTTCATAATTCTTATAAAAAAAGATTCATAATTTTTTAATTCACCTCTGAAGTACTGTACAAAATTCATATACTTGAAACTCTTCTAGGTCTCTCAAAGCTCGTCGAAAATCTCAAAGACCTGTATGTCCAGGGTGAAGACTGCGACTTTACAATCAGGGTGAAAGATCGGCAGTTTCGAGCCCACCGATTGTTGCTGAAGGCCAGGATTCCTGCTTTCTGCGCCATGCTGACCCACGACATGGCTGAGAACAGGGAGGGGGTGGTCGCCATGGACGACTGCGATCCGGAAATCTTCAGCGAATTCCTCCTTTTCGTCTACTGTGGTCGTGTGGAGAACCTCTCCCCTGGCAACATGTGCGGGCTGTACGTGTTGGCTGACAAATACGGCCTGGAAGACTTGAAAGAAACGTGTCTGGAGTACATGAAGTCTTCCCTCACGGTGGACGTTATATGCGACGTCATCAGTGTTGCTGCCACCCACTGCGAGGCTGAGTTGCTGAAAGTCACGACCGACTTCTTCGTCAGTAACGTAGAGGACATACTGGATACGGTCCAATGGCAGGTGTTCCTGCAGGAGAACCCTACGCAAGGAAACGAATTGTTCCGCAAAACAGTAAAAATTCTAAAAACGAAAAAAAAACACTAAGTAACGTCTCATGCAAATTTGCAAACGCTCTGCCAGGGTCACTGGTGCAAACTAGTTTCATTTTTAGACGTTCTTTTCCAGTCACTTTTTAAACAGGCACCGGTAATAATCGTTCTGAAAAAAATTCAACTGAGTGCAGTTAGTTGAAAAACTGAATCAACAGAGAGAGAAGCCAGATGATACCGTTTTTGATAGTTTGTTGCATGTTTCTTCCGATGACTTTCTGATAAACCAACACATCACATAAGCAATGAAACTGAAGTCTTTCTTGAACTCCAAAGAAGCTTGAACGATTTAATCACACATGCTCCTGTTTTTGAACGAAAACTTATGGCACAAATTGATGAGTTTGCGAACGCAGGATAAAACTTGGTGTCAGTTCATTAATCAGTAATGTACAAAACGTGATAATTTATCGTATAGTTTTTCATTATTTTTGTAAATAAAAAATATTTTAAATTTAACTTATTTGCAGTGAAACAAAAAACTTCTTTTCGCCAGCGTGAATTTTGTAACGAGTTTAAAAATCTTTAAAAAATCATTTACGCTGGGTTTTTTTTCTGTGTGTGTGCATATGAGTACTTCGTGGCATGCCAATTTGGCATTTGCGAGACTATGGAAGCAAACAATGGAGGAACTCTTGATGTTTATTGAATTTAAGGAATTTAATTGCTTCATGATATAAATAAATATTTATTTATTTATTTCTGTTGAATTTCTTTGTTGTCTTTCATTCAAATGCACCTAAACTTGAACATTAATTCTGTTATTCATATATTATGAGGCATTGTTCATTTTTATTGTAATACTTTGGATATATATGTACTTTTGATAAATTTCTAATCTTGTCCAATAGTAACTTTGTTCTTTTATTATGAAGTTAAATAATTTGCAATTTTCATTCCTACTCTGGCACCTTTCTTTGAAAATACAAGTGTGTACACAGAGTCAACTTTGCTTTTAACAAAATTGTGATGAAATGCACTTGGCAAAATATTTTGACATGAATCACCTCAAGCATTTGGACTATTTCGATTAAAGCTTGATTGAGAGAACTTGATTAAATAATAAAGCAAATGGAAAAGGACTGAATGTGTGATTTATCTAACATAAATTTTACTGTTCTTTCGGAAGCAGATTCTTTAAACACTAAGGATTCTTTCCTGAAATGAAAAAAAAAAAGTGTATACATTACGTATAGTACAAGCAACATATTGACATTTATCTAAACATTGCACACATATAGATAACTAAGAGAGTATTGGTTTATTAAAATAGCTGATGAAAAAATTATTTAATGAGTAATTATAATTTTATTAATCAAGTGTAAAGTGTAAAATATTCATTTACAAAAAATTACTGATTGTTTAGTATGAATTTTGTTTTGCAGATAGTTGACTGTGCTTTTTATGTCATTTTACAAACTTTTGATCCTGAAATGCAATGATAAACTTTAAAAAACTGGTGTTAAGTATAAACCTAAATTAAATAATGTCTGTGAACACATATTATGCACAGAAATACGGACTATTCGTAAATTCCGTTTTGTTTGAAGAATCAATTCTTTTTCAGCACAAAAATAACCACCCCAATTTTTTATATTTTAATGTATTCTTATCGTTTTGTTTTGTCTCACATGTGTTTTTCTCTCTAGAGTAATCCATATAAAACTAAGCAATTAAAAAAAAAACAATTTTGACATCGATGTTGTATATTTTAATGATTATTTGCATGCTTGTTTCCATTGAAAAGAAAATTCTGAAGTTTCAAGGTTTTTTTTAATAATTCGTTCAAAAATTAAAAATTTTGGAATTTCGTTAAAAGCCGTAAATGTTGCATGGTATAGTAACCTTCAAGATATTATAACTCCAGGCCTATTTGACCTAGAGAATTGAAATTTATAACATATTGTTCGTTGTTTTGAGGATATTCATAAGGGATATAGGTAAGTATTTTTATTTAAATCACTTTAAGATGTAAATTAAAAAGACGCTTTAAATATTATTTTTTTAATATTACTATTTATTTTATTTTTTATCTCTTATTAATATGCATGCAAAATTTAAAGATGGTGCTTCTTTGGCATCATGGTGAAAAACTTTATCACCTATATGAAAATTCATTTTCCAAGAAGGGGAGGGATTTTATTGCCGGTGTAAATAATAGGCTGTTACTTGTGCTTTGTGGTATTAAAAATATTGATATTTTCTTCTTTCTTTTTAGTCAATATTCGTGTATTATAAATAACTAACAATCAAAGTCAATTATAGAAGTAATCATTTATGTAATATGTTAGGTTTATGTTATTAACAAGCTGCCACTATTTTTGTTGTTGTTTATTGTTAAAAAAAATTGTAAATTAGTAACCCATTGCAGTATTTGTTATTTACCCCCATTGAATTACTATTATGATTCATATTACAATTAATATATTTAAATAAGCTGTTTCATTATAATGAAAATAATAATTTGTGTGCAATTAAAAAAATAATTTGTTTTTAACGAATATTAGTGTGAATCAGTGTAACAAACATGCGTGAGAGTCACTGTAACGAATACCTGTTACTGCGTGGTTTATTAGTGCACACGATTTCTGTAGTTTTCAGTGATTCATCGATATGAACTTGATTTTCTGAAATGTTATCTTATATTAAGAGTTTGATTGTTATTCAAAATTTTAACGCTTTAAGCACCTTTTTGATTTTCAGTGTAGGAATCCCTACTTCAATGGATTTTTTTTGTTTTTAAATGCCGGATGCTTTACAAAAGACCGTCAACTTTTCACTAATTTTACAAATTAAATATTCAACATGGTTTCATAGATAAGTTTCTTTCTTTAGCTTTATATTTCACTATAACATCATGCAAAAATTTTGTAAACAAAGAAAGTGCTGTAAATGTAAAAAATCAAGTGAAAATGCAAACCCTGATTATTCAGATCACAGATAGATTCACTTCATGGTTCAAAGTTCATCTACTTTGATGTTTTGACTGTATGGCGATTTTCAGTTGCAACTAATTAGGTAATAATTTTGAGCAAACATACCGTCTATATCCATATTTAAAGGCTGAGCTTTCTTTTTCAATACATTTCCAGCAGACGCACTAAGTTTTCCAACATATTTTTCTGTTATTCCCATATTGAGATTAAAAACAAATTTAATCTGTACTAATAACCAAATAATTTAACCTCAAAAATTGATTAATATTTTTTAATTCTTTTTTAACATTTCATGAGGTATATCTACCAGAATTACTATATACATCTGATCTCTATTCATCCACTAAGGACAAATCCCGTCTCTCATATGGACTGCACTTTTAGTTAAAAATTTAGCATAACTCTTTTCTTTTAGGAATAGAACTTGAACTATTTTAATAATTTTGGGGCCCAAGGTCATGGGTTTCTTGGCCTGTGCGGTAGTCAGGACCTGATAATAATGTAACAACAAGCATACAAGCTTAATTTACCTTTTCAATTTTGTGTGCAAATAGCCATTTCATTTCCTGCTGAGAAACTATCTAAAGTCATTCTGATTTTATTTGATTTTTCTCTCATAACTTGTTTTTCAGACAAGATCAGTGAGTGGCAATTAATTAATTGTATCTCTTTTATGTGATATAGTTGTATTTTTCAAATGTGCTCAATGTTTTTCATTATCAAGTATCAAAGCAAAAAATACAGGGGAAAAAGAAAAAATGGGAGACAGTAAAAGCGAGATAAATCCGAGTGTGCAATATAACAAGCATTTACTGTATCAGGGAATTTATAAATGATACTTTGGTGGATCCCCTGTATTATGACCTGGAATGACAGGGAATATCAGGTGAAAGTCGGGGAATTTAGGAATTATAGTTCGTGGGCACTGTGCATTTAATTTACCTTAATGAAAGTATGCCTTTTCATGAACATTATTACTAATTAACAGAGATTATGTCTACAAAAACCAACTTTGTATTATGATAGTCTTCATGTAACAGAAAATGACAAAAATTTAGGCATTAGTTTTTTTTTCTGTCACTGACTGTCAGAAGAAATTACTTGGCATTTTAAATGTTAAGTGTACTGAAAAATGTCTTTGTTAACATTATATTAAAGCAAATAAATTCTTTAGGAGTTTTTAACCGAAAGCAAACAATATTTCCCTATTTTTTATAGTTTAAAGCAAGGATATCATAGCTAGCTGATTTATTTTCTTTCTTTCAATAAACATAAAGGAATATGTGGAAGAACATTTAGCCTTTACTCCCTCCCCCATAGTTATGAATTTTTAAAAATCCTCTTTTACTGAGACCTACCTACATTATAAATTCACATACATGGCAAAATTTGTATTACAATAAAACAAGAAGTTTTCCAAAGGGATAGAAGGCAATTTTTTTTAAAGGAAATTATTATTATTTAACAAATAAAATTATTATTTCAGTATAGATATTCACAAAGGGTTTTTTTCCCCATTAAAAATAATATATGAGTAGTTGTATTGTATTGTATTTTAAATCAAACTTATATGAAGGGTATCTGCCAAGGAGGAGGTTAGTCCCTTGGTCAGAAAACATTTTTAAGAAGTTCGAGTTATTTATGTTAAATCTGGAGAAAACCACCCAAAACTCTTAAATTGTTAGATTGACAGCTGCACGATAGGCTGGAACCCTAGACCTTCACATCTCAGCCTAGTTCAGTGTCTTATCCACTTGTCTATGATGGGGCCAATATATATATATATATATATGTAGTAGAAAGTTTAGTTTTGCTTTAAAAATTTAAATTGTTTTGTACACTTAAAAAGTTAGCTAATAGAGTAAAACAACATAATTACTGTAGAATCTTTTTATTAAGTCTAAAAAAATTTTGCTTTAAACACATTCAAATTGATTTTATAGAAAAAATTTGTTGTAGTTTTTTTATTCGATTCAACCTTTTTTAACATACAACACTTACATTTTCACATTCACAATAAAACAATGAAAGTTTTCTAGTCCTTTTCCAGCATTCTTTGCCCGTTGCAAAACAAAAAGAAAAATACAGTTGAAAGGCAAATGTAAATACTTTCTGAAAGTGAACCTAAAAGTGAGAAAGAAAAAAAAAAAACATTTTAAACAGGAAAGTGTTTGTTATGTGACTTTTTAATGGATTATTTTGACATTGTAAGAATAGGAAACAAATGGGAACCAAAAATATCAACTTAAATAAGAGAGCTTCTTAAGTGGAAACTTCTTAAACGAGTTTTACTGTATAAGCTTATGTAATTTCAGCTAAGTGAAATATTTACAACTGTAATAGGAGTCTCTACTTTCTGGTCTTCCAAGTATATAGTTGATTCCAATTTGGGAATTCGGCCTGCTAAATATTAAAATATTTTTAAAATAACATTTCAATTGATGCTAATAAAGCTACATTTATAACCTTATTAAAACATGTCCTACCTTATTAAAACTTCCAGTACATTGATAATGGGGAAACTGTCCAGTTAAAAGGTTCAGTTGCTCGAGAAATGAGTAATCATGAGTTCTTGATAACCGAGTTTCTACTAGTTAAATCTGTTTTCAATGATTGTGAGCCTGAAGAAGTTGCAGCTTTACTCTCTTGTATGGTCTTCCAACAAAAATGTGACGAGGATTCACTACAACTGCCTAACCAATTAAAAGCGGTAATTATAAACTTTGTTACTGGCAATTTTCTTAACTCTGTGATATAAAGCTTGTTATCATAATTTAAAGTGGTAATTTCCATCGGCTCAAAGAATTGAAAAATTGTCAGGTGCATATGATATGCAACTGCATTCTATCTACTAAGAAATTTTCCTGAACATTTCAGTTTTAGCAATTAGTTTCAGATTATTTGAATTATTAGCTTTATTTAATTTGACATACTGGCAAATGAAAGTGCATAAGTTTTGCAGAAGATTAAAAGTATTGATTATTTCATTTAATTTTGCTGATGATATATTTTTCTTCAATAAAAAGTTAATGTAAATTTCGTTTTGTTTGCTTGTAATAATGCATTCGTTAAAATATAATTGCAGCGTTATACAAGTTTAGATAAATATTATACATGCTATCATAAATCATATCTTTTGTTGTCTTTGTTAGTTTTCAAATAAAGTGTTTATTTCTTTTTGATTTTTGCTCCATAACGTACCACCTTTCCTTTTGTACTCTTGGCATTGTTGCAAATTTATAGTGTATGTATGAACAATTATTAATATTTCAACACACAGGCTTAATTAGATTTGGTAATTTATATAAAACCAATTTTTTTTTTTTTTTTTAATAATCTGGAGGGTTTTGCAACTTCCTGATTAATTAAAATGACAAACCATTTCTAACTTTAATTTTGGAGTTCTATTATTAATAGAAGAATATCAGCTACTTTGGTCAAAACTTTATCAGATTATCTTTGAATAATCTGCCATCACAGATTATCTGAAGAAATATCCTTCCATCCTTCTTAATATTTTTCTTTAAAGAAAGTACTTGCATATCATCTGCAACAAACCGTGAATGTACATCAGAGGTTATTAAATCCATACTCCTTGACTGTGCAATCCTACTTGTTATCAGGAATCAATGCAGACAAAATTTGGGTTCATTTTATGGCTCTTTTCAAAAAATTACATTTGATTAAAGCAGCCCCATCACTAAATTATAATCAATTAAAATAGTCCCTACACAAAAATACAATCGATTAAAACAATCCTTCATTGGCATTTTACCATATATTTTTATTTGTTTTGTAAATTATTTCTAGAGAAAAAATTACTTATACAAAAATTGGTATGAAAAATCACAAAAGTAGACATTGAAATTCACAAAAATGGGACCCTGGAAAAAATTTATGGATCAACCCTTGGTTAGATCTGTACAGCTTGCTGACCCAAAAATCAACTTCTGAAATTTTAAGTAAAATTTTAAGAATAATAAATATATCTGTTTGTGTATGTTTTTATATTGCATGATGTGGTAAATTTCAATATTTCTTAAAATATATTTTTAATAACCAATATTAATTTGTCAATGATGTGTTTTATTTTCAGTTTAATTTATGTACATTTTTCTAATCTATGTTGTGACTTAATAATTTTTCACATTCCTATGTAGGGTCATGACCCACAGATTGAATGCTGCTTCATTTGCTATTGATTTTATTTGTGAGTAAAAAATTTTTAATGAGTTTGAATTTCTCTTACATAGAAAGTTACCGAAATCAAAGTAGTAGCAACTGATATAGCCATGGAGCAGTTTCACTGTGGAATTAATGAGCCAAATTTTGTAGACCAGTATAATTTTCATTTGGTAAATGTTGTC
>JAWZYV010017599.1:0-65044 GCA_038373885.1 Cheiracanthium punctorium | reverse complement strand
AAACACACAAGCTATTTAACCCAAAGATACTGGTATTGATAAATATTGTTTTCTTTATTGCTGGCGTTGTGTGCAAATTGCTTTTCCGAGCCCATTCAACTAGGTGGTCTTAGTTTATCTTAATTAAACAGCGACACATTTTAACTGTGCCGAGAAAAGGACAATCTTATTTGGAGATTATAAGGAACGGAAGGAGTTACACTCTGGCAGTGTGATAGAATATCCTGGTACACACGTAAAATATGATTTTAATTAACAACAAAATACAAGGATTTAAGATCATCATCCTGAATGCTGGCAATCATTACAAATAAAGCTTTTGTAAAATATTTAGTATTCAACTTACTCTTTGTATCACCGCGTTGCAGCTATGCAACACACCAAATATTGCTGTATAAATTAATCATAGGGTATAAAAATATTTGAATGATTGCTTTTTTTCAAGAATAACGTCAGCATAACATATCTGAAAACAAATCTTAAAAGTTTTTGATATTTAATTAATGTTGTAACACCAACTGTATATTCTTTCCTTCAGCAGTCGCACTATTGGCTACTGCAGAACTCACAGTGTGTTTTTGCAAGCCAGCCTTACAAGAATGTTAATGATTTTTTAAAAAGGTCTCAGGTTAAACTGTTCACAAGTACTTCCGTATCCTTGTAGAGTTACAACAGATATATATTCAATACAAAAATTGTAACAACCTTTTTTTAACTTTGCAACAAACACATTTTGGTAAATTATTTTTACATGAATTACAAAACTAAAAAAACCTTCAGTACGTTAACCTTTGTTATTTGTTTATGCACATTGCAGTAAAAGAATTTAAAAAATTAAGTCGTTGAGACAGAAAGAGTTAACATTAAAAATGCAACCAAGGATCAATTAAAATAGTTTAATAGTTGTTTTTTTTATTCGTGTTGCAGTATAAAGTAAATTAAACGATTTTATGTATTTATTACTTATGAAAAATTCGGAAATTCAAAGTAAACCTACGTTAGTACGAATTTCTTTGTTTTCAGGAAAACTTTGAACTTTGCATTTCCGTAATGCAACTTTCAACCTCCACAAAATACTATACAAACGCATAAAATGCAGTTTTGAAAAGCAATGTTTTAAAGTGGATGGGATTCGATTTTCTATAAGAGGAAAGAACCCTGTGCATGAATAAGAATAAATATTGTTTAAAGAAATGCAATCCGTCGACAGAGCTAGAATGTATAAATTTTGACTTTACAATGTAAGATTTTTGTTCACGTTTTTCTTTTTTCCCTTTCAAATTTCTTTAATACGAAAATTCACTCTAAGAAAAGGAAAGGAAGGGGGGGGGGAGAAATGAACAATAATCGTTTAAATTTCCTTCATAATATAAATTTCCATTCATAAAAAAAATGAACATAAATCTTTTAAATTTCCATTTTGTTTTTACTTATTTATTTATTATTTTTTTAAATCATAGTTCGTGTCCATGTATTTGATCTCTTTGTCGCAGAAAATTTGCGAATTTTATTTTATGATTTTTTAAAACATATTCGCGCCCGTTCATTCAAAAATTTGGTATATTTGTAAGTAGAACTTTTTTAAGAGAAAGCGTCTGAAGGATTCTTTCAACAGTGTTTTAGTACTAGAGTGATATTTCATTCAACCGGGTATTTTCTGTCGACTTAGCATATAGGATTTGGAAGAGTAAATATATTTTTTTATACATTAATTATGTTGAGGGGTTTATATTGTTACGTATTTTCGGGGTAACCCGCTGTTCTGGGGTTTCAAATAGTTTAAATTCGTAATATAGGCGTCAAATAGGTAAATTTTGCGTTTTGTTGCATCAAAATCGGTGGACTAGAACCGGAGACACGGAGTTTTGGGTTTCTCCATTCATTAATATAGCGTTTCTAGAAATCTCGAGAAATATTGGTCCTATGCCTTCGCTAACCTCACTTTTGGGGACTTATTTTTGGCGCAAAATCTGGCGATATTTCGCTAAAAGTTGCGAACCTTGGTCATTTGGCACAATTTAGTCATTTGGTCATTTGGCACGATTTTCCCAGTGGGGCTCGTAAAGTTTGTTTTTCTGCATTAACATGCATAACAACCTAATATTTCTCTTCTACGACGTAATCAAAAGTCTCGCTTTATGTGGAATCTTCGAGAGATACATTCTTCTAGAAGCTCCTCGAAGCTCCATCATCAATACAGGCATGACAGACCCCCAGTTCAGTGTGAATCGAGCTTCCATTGAGTACGCTGCTTTGCTCTGTGAACTGCGCGATAGAAGCGATATTTTCGCTTGCCTTTTCGAAGCTTTGTTTTTAAGTGCTGTGTGTAAATTCTTCATTGCTGTGTCTTAAGGAACTGTGTACGATATCCCTGGTATATTTCCACTGATTTTTCGTCTCTGGAAGTGTTTTATTTTAAGTGAGAAATACAGCATTTGTGAAAGATTTTGTACTTAGCGTACCGTTATAAGCACATTACTGTCGATTGTACTTATGAGTTTTGTACAGCGGATTGTACAGCGAAGTTCTAGAAGCGATCAAAATCATGTTCCATGCTGACAAGTGGACTCTTTACTAGAACTTTCCAGATCTACTGGACTTTTAAACGACGAACCCAAGAAACAAGCAGAGTGTTCTGTGACAATGAATTCAATTAGGAATATTCTATTTACTTTTATAGTAGGCTCAAAAAGCACTAGTACATTGCATCTTTTGATGCATAGTTTAAAAAAAAGTAAAACTTAGCAACATTTTCCCATAAAATAATTCAATAAATATTAGTACAGTCAACTACGGATATAGTGAACTTTCGGCTATAGTGGACGCATTTCCTTAGTCCTGATTCACGTACGTTAAAAATGTACATAGCCTTTTTCGGTTTTAGTGAACCATGTCTTCGGTTATAGCGAACTTAAAAAAGTCTCAATTGCAGAAGCGATGTTCGATTCTTAGAAAGAGAGTCTCTTTTGCGTTCGAACAGACAGAAAGAGACTATCAAGCACCTGTTCATAGATACTGGTGAATTACCAGTGGATAACATACTTATGCTAAAATGGAGGAAGGGCGGAAGGTTTTAATTTTTTTATTTGCTGTAACGCAATCAAATCTTTAAAAACATTCACTAACAAAAGCTGGTTACTTTTGAAAGAGGACGAAAAGCGATTCAAATTCTTCTTCACCTTGGACGATTTCATTTTCCCTTTCTAATAGAGTATCCCCTTCTAAAAGCTGCAGTACCTGAATGGAATGTGTATAATTTCCAGAAATGGAATTAATTATGTTTGCTTTTCTTTAAAAATATTTCTATAACCATGAATAAGATCAATTATGTGTCATTTACTTAATAAACATCGGGGGGGTTAGGGGGGTCATAACCCCCTCCATGAGAATTTTTTTGCCATATAAAATGTATATTCTTCACTCTATTATCACACACGTATACATATATATGAGTTGTAGTAGTCGTAACCCGCCCCCATGAAAAATTTCTGGCTACGCCCATGTGAGAGGGTGACGTAGCTTGAGAGAGCTCGATGAAGAGGCTGGCGTTGACAGGTGGTGATGGATGGTGGTGACGTAGCTTGAGAAGAGGGGGTGTGTCAGATGTGGTGGCCGACCCGTCCTCCCCCCACAAAATGCGGACTTCTCAGGGCGGGTTGCTCGGCCGTCTGACGTAATTTAGGGGGCCTCAAGGAGGCGCAGGGCCGCCCTAGGGCGTCTGCCGTGCGCTGGGTCACTTTCGTCATAATCAGGGATCTCAGCAATGATTTCGTTTGGCAGATTGTTGAAGCTTGCGTAAAAGTTTGAGATGAGGTGGCTGAGGTGCTTTCTCATGGTCGGGATATTTAAGTCTCTGCGGATTACTATATTCGACATAAAGTGGTGGCCGTTTCGAATTTTTCTTATATATGAGTGGCATTTTGTTTCTGCTCCAATTTCCTTATGTTTGAGCTTGCAGAGCAAGCCCAGACGGGAGCCGCGTAGGTGTGGGGCGTACAAAAATTTTGAACAGAAGTGCTTTTTTTGCAGTTCTTATTTTGGAGTTGAAGAAGAGTGGGCGGAGGCGCTCGAAGGCGGCCTTCATCTTGTGTGTGGCAGTGTTTATGTGTTGGTTCCAGGCGAGAGTCCTATCGATGATGACTCCTAGGTATGTGACCCGGGGGCTCCATTCGAAGGCAGTGTTTTCCACAATTAGGCGGGATGGAGGTGTTTTTCTCGTGAAACAAAGCGCCTGACACTTTGCCGCATTTAATTTGATGCGCCACAGTCGCATCCAGTGTGTGATTTCGTCTATGTGAGCTTGCATACGTACATTGAGTAAGCGATTGTTCGAGGCGTAGCCCACAATTGCCGTGTCATCGGCGAAGAGGGCTAGAGTGTTATTGAGGTTCCGAGGGATGTCACTGATATAGATATTAAAGAGGATGGGTCCCAGGATCGAGCCCTGGGGGACGCCGCTCTGGATCGGATTTGGAGTGGATAGCGTGCTTCCTACCCGCACAACAAAAGTTCTGTTTTCAAGGTACGAGTGGATTAGATGTATAATACTGTCGGGAATGTTTTGCTTGGCTAGTTTGAATGTGAGTCCCCAATGCCACACCTTGTCGAAGGCCTGTAGGTCCAACAACAGGATGGCGGTCCTCTGATTTGATTGGATGGCGTCGTGGGCGATTTCCACGACACGCACCAGCTGGTGAACTGCACTGTGTCGCTCTCTGAAACCAAACTGCTCGGGGGGGATGGTATTGTTTTGATTTAAATGTGTTTGTAACCTGGAGAGGATGACTCTCTCCGTGACTTTACTCAGCGAGCTGAGCAGGCTGATTGGTCTGTATGAGGAGGGGAGTGCATGGTTCTGCCCCGGTTTGGGAATCGGGCAAACAATTGCTTGTTTCCATATGTTTGGGAAATATCGATGTTTGAGGATTGCATTTGTCAGCGTAGTGATATTTAAAAGAGTTGAAGTGGGTATGTTCTTGAGCATTGTGTTTGTGATACGATCCTTTCCCGGGCATTTCCGGGGGTTGAGCTTTTTAATTATGCCGAATACCTCGGAGGGCAGGGCGTTTGGTATTGTATAGCTGGGAGGGTGACTAAGGAAGTCGGTAGTTTCCCTTTCGATTTCGTCTCTTTGAGAGACCAGGTCGTCTGTCTCATTTGGAAGAGAGAATTGAGTTGCGTATGATTTGGCAAGAAGGTTTGCCTTGTCCGCGTCGTTGATGCAGTATGAGTTTCCATTTTTAAGGGGGGGGATTTGTGTCTTTTTATTCGTGATTTTTCTAATGGCGCGCCATATGGAGCCATCGTGCGGGGAGAGACTCTCGATGTAAGAGGTCCAGTTTTCGTGGTTATGCCGAGAGATTTGTTGCTTTACTTGCGCACAGAGTCTGTGATATGTTGCTCTGTCTTCTGGTGCGCGCGTCAGCCGGTAGGTTTTTCGGGCTTTGTTCCGATTGTGTATGAGCTCTCGGATGAACGAGGGCAGTTTGATAGGAGTTTTGGGTGCTGGGCTAGAGGCGTGGTCAAAGGCCTCAGTTAGAAGGGTAGTGATTCTGGTTGCTTCAGTATCAATATCCTGTTTAGTGTCTAGGCTAGGGTTTTGGTGTGGGGCATTTAAGAGGTATTCTGTATATTTGTCCCAATTTGTTTTTATTCGAGTGGTGGGGTTTACCACCATGTGTACGTTTAAATCAAATTGGACCGGTAGGTGGTCCGATGTGAACTGGTTTAGGGTGTGGCAAGTGATGTGTTGATTTAATCCTCGGTGGACTACCAGATCAATGATCGAGGAACCTCTGGGATGTTGGTGTGTGGGGGTGGCCGGGTAGGCCATCAAAGTGTGGGTGGACATTAGAAATCTCAGAAGTCCAATGCCTCTGGGGCAGTTGTAATCGCCGCTCCAGGCGAAGTGGTGGGCGTTTAAATCACCCGCCACAATAGCCGCAGGGCAGAGATTTATAAGCTTGCGGAAATCGTTTTCCGGGAAGGAAATTTTTGGTTTGACATATGCAGATGTAATTAGAATGTCCCTTGATGTAGCATGGAGCAAAATAGCCGTGGCTTCAAGTTTTTCCAGGGCGAGGTTGCCAATATGAGTGTGTGGGATTTGGGATCGGATGTAGATAGCCGTGCCTCCAGAGACCCGGGTGCCCGGGTTTGTAACAGGGCGATCGGTGCGGTAAAGAGTGTAGTTTGGAATATTGTAAGTGTGTTTAGGAGAGAACATAGTCTCTTGTATTAAAATAACATCAATGTCCGAGTGTGACAGGAAGTCATGGAGCTCGGCTATCTTCCTGTGGAGGCCCTGCGCGTTCCACAGTATTATTCTAATGGTTTGTAGTGTGCCGGCCATGGTGAGGGAGGTTTTCATTGACTGCTGCGAGCAGGGCAAAGGCTCGGTCTAGTGGGTTTTTAAATGTCTTTATGGCCTCGAGGGCCGCTTTGAGTACTCGGAAGAGTGAAGCTAAGTCGACGTAATCATTTATCTCTCTAATGGTCTGAATCACTTCCATTAGTGGCGAGATGGAGGTTTGCGTGGGAGCGCGAGTGTTTGTTTTAGTTTCGGTTTTGTTTGAGGCACGCCTCGTGTGTTTAGTTTGTCTTTTTCTGTTTCGGCGAACAGGGGGCCTAGCTTTTTTGTTAGTTTTTCTTTGCGGGATCGGGTCGCCGTCCTCATGGGTAGCTTCTTCGTTTTGAGTGATGTCCTCAGCAGAGGCAATGTTTGTTGTGTTATCAGCTTCAGTGAGAGTGGGTGTGTCGTCCATTTCGCAATGGTCCGTGGCATCGGTTTCCTCGTTTTCTGGGAGGTAGACAGTTTTGTTGTGCTTTTTACCCCTACCCACAAGGGTCCAGGCTGATGTGCCAGGCGGGGGTTTACAAACGGGCTCATTTTTGTTCGGACATCGTTTTGTTGACTGTTTGGTTTGTTTGGAGGCTTCTGGTTAGCGAGTTTGTGGCGATTTTGTGGATTTTTAGGGCAGCCGCGGTAGTTAGCTACATGCGGGCCCTGGCAGTTCGCACATTTGACCGGATCTTTTCCTTTGGTGGGACACTCTCTAAATCGGTGGTTGCCGGCGCATTTTAAGCAGCGGGGGGTTAATGAACAGTATAGAGAGGAGTGTCCGTACCCCTGACAGTTGTGACATTGCTTTATCTTGTAGTTGTAGTACTTTTCGACCGAGATCTGGAGATACTCATATGCGTCTAGTGAGTATATCTCTTCAACATTTGGGGTTCTTAGTAAGTCTACGACACATAGTGGAATTAGCCGTTTTTCTTTGTTCTTGATGAACGCTAGGTTTATGGGTTTGAAACCCTTTTGAACTAGGAAATTTTCGATTTCCGCTTTTGGAGTGTAGCTTGGGATTCCCTTTAACATTACTTTAAGGGGTCTCTCGCGTTTGGGGTCGAAGGTTTGACACCCAATTTGATTGTCTTTTAGGTAGGCCTGGACCTCCCTAAACATCGAGTCGTCTCGTAGAGTGATCATGTATAGTGTCCCTGTAAATTTGCATTGGATAGTATACCCAACTAAGTCTGAGAGTCTCTTACAGTGCTCAAAGTGAGTTCCATCCGGAAACTCGCAGTAGAACCTGTGTTTAGCGCTATGTTTGTATTCGCCCTGCTGAGGGGCGGTGCCCTGAGTGGAGGACTGTGTTGGTGTGGTTGAGGCGTTTTGTTGTGGCGCGTCAGTAGCACCGTTTGTGTTTACAGGTGATGGGCTGGCTGCTGTGGAAGAGCCACGTGAGTGGGTGCTTGGCTGAGAGTCATCCATTGGGGGGTCTTCTTCAGAGTCTGAGGAGTCAGCTGGTAGTTTTTTTTGTTTACATTCAGAGAACTGAGTGGCTGAGTCGGTCTCTAGGATACGCTTCCTGGTGCTAGAGGCCGTGAATAGTCCTTTCTGTCGAAAGAATTCTCGCGTCTGAGCAGTCATGTATGTTTGGTATGTGTTGAAGATAGGCATACGAGCGAGTGTGTTGATTGATGGTTGTGTAATGATCTGATGCATCTGCTCATGAATGTTTTGGTGTTCGTTGATCAGCGGGTGGTTGTTCGCTAAGGCATCGTCTACAAAGCTAATAAAAGCACGGTAGTGGTCCAGTAGTTCAGTCCGTTTGGCGTGGCCGTATTGTTCGGCGAAGCGCTCTGAGTAGGTGGCTCGGTGAGTCATCTTGAGATGGTCCTAACAGTACCCTACGGGGGACCTGAAAAAATACTGCGGTGGCTAGCCGCAGTGGTGCAAAAGGGACGGGGGCCTTACGTAGTCGCTTTTTCGAGGGCTACTCCCTGCCAACTCGGGTGGGCTGCGCAAGGCAACGCGGGGCAAAACAGGGCAGTGCCGGGGACAGCACAGTATAGCCAATGTGACGGGATCGCCGCCTGTACAGGAGGTACAGTGTACCAGATCTCGGGATCGCGGCCCGCAGCTCTAATGGCTTTCCAGTTTCTATTGTGGCTCTGAAAAGAGCCGGTCTGCTTCTCGAAGCTGCAGTGAAACGGTCAGCACGTGGGTTGAAGCGGAAGCTTTTCCGCGGCAGCACGTGGAGCGGAGGAAGAATAACAGGTTTCGTCAGTCAGGTTGCACGTGGTCGGCCCGAGAGTGAACAATTCCGGGCATACAGCGAAGGTTAACGCGGCAAAACCGGTGGAGTCAGGAGAGAGAGTGGGAGCGTATCACGGGCTTGAATGCCCGCCGGGATCTGTCCAAATGTGAAAATTCAAAATGCTATATAAAATTTTACTTTTTAAAAAATGTGGTGGTTTTACTTCATACAGTGCACTTAATATGTGTAGTTTAATGTCAATAGAAATTTCCTGTAAAATGTTTCCGCTTAAAATTTTCTATCTATTCCGTTTTCTAATTGCATATTTATCACGATACGTAAATTCAATGAACAGTGAACTTCGGAAAATACCGAAACAATACTGAAAGGGCGTTTCGGTATTTTCCGAAGTTCAGGTGTCGCATTGGCTTTGCTGTATTCTACGGTGTCAAAATGGTTACCTCTGAGGCCCATTTTGATCTTGGGGAAGAGCCAGAAATCCGGCGGTGCTAAATCCGGTGAGTGGAGAGACTGGTGGAGGAGTGGAATGTTCTTTTCTGCGAACCATGTCTGCACAACAATTGATGTGTGGGAGGGAGTGAGTTGTGGTGATTCAGTGACCATCCCCCTTGCCATTTAGCAGGACGTTTTCTTCGAATTCCCTCCCGCGGTCTTTTCAAAATATGCACATAAAAAACCGTTAACAGTTTGTGCAGCTAGTACAAATCCATGGTGCACCATACCGTCACTGTATCCAATCTGCACATCCCTACCGTCACTATAGCCAATCTGCAATGTGTCCCCAATCTGCACATAAACTTTATATTTTTCCTTCCCTTGAACTTCGTTCGTGACCTTCGCAAATGACCTAAAATCAAAAGTTGTATAGCAATATTATGATTGTGGTTGCTTATAATCAGTTTATAAAATTTATTATTCTTACAGTTATCTTAATTTATTATTGATTACGGATTAAATATGACACTAAAAATGCATTTAGAAATTGTGATTGCAACTCCAATGTTTAATACTTATATATACATAATTTTAACTTTTGTTCTGAAAACATGTTTTTAAGCACTGATAAATTTGATAAAAGGATGATGAGCAACCAGAATATTCATTTTATACCTAAATCGGCATACTTAAAATGACGTACTCCTTAAACTAGCGAGCCCTAGTTGCGAAGGTCACGCGTCACTCCAACTGATTATTTTACAATAGAGCTGAAGCAAACCGCATGTATTCGGTACTAAGATACGGATAATCACTCAGAGTCGAAGTAACGAATTATTACTTTTCGGTTGATATCGTTACTACTCGATCCGAAGATGTTTCGGATCGAGCAGCTTCGAACTTCGAATACAGACTGCCAGGCGAGGCGAACTAGAGGGGAAACGGGTTCCAGTAATCGAGTACTAATATCTTCTGTTATTTGTTACTGGGGTTACTGGATATCGGATCGCGGTTTCAAGGGGGAAATGACTTTCGAGTTTGCATTTCGGATCGACCAGGTTCGAACTTCGAATACAAGACTGCGGTAGGGAGAAAAATGAATTTCGATATTTGAGTAATAGTATGTTCCTTTCCGTTACTAGATACCGGAAGTATTATGGATTCTCGCTGTTGGGAGGGAAAAATCAGTTTGAAATTTGAGTAGTAGTATGTTCTGGTTGCAATTCGTTTGTGCCGCGCCGAATGGTCTCGTTTTGATGAGGTTTGGAAGAATCCGTATGTTTCGTTACAGTTATGGAGATGGAATAGTATCTGCTGCTCTATTGATATGGGTCGTACAATGGGGGGATACGATCCGGTGTATAGTATGTTATTATGCGAAGTTGAACTCTTTTTTTTGCGGGGGGGGGGGGGGGAAGGGGGTGTTCTTATAATTGTAGAGGAGCAATACATATAAGAGAAGCATGTTAGTAAGGGGTGCTAATTTCGGGCTTTCTAACATTTTAGTACTAAATAGTGGTGCAATCAGAATTCTTTCTTTCAGGGTGGTTCCGAAGCAGGATTGCGAACTTAACTTTTTCTTTTTTTTTTTTAGCTAGAATAGAAATGAGTAAAAAATAACAAATTATTTAAATACACCTTTAAAAAAATATTTTTATAAAGTAAACGAATTCACACATTTTTATTATTTAAAATATTATTTGGAACTAAAAAAAATATTTAGCATGGAAACCTAAACACATTTTTTAAGTAATTGTTTAAAAAATATATAAAAAATTGGGAGCGACCCGGGATTTCTATGCCCACTCCTGCGTAAGCCACTGGTATTAAAATATTTCAATAAAGTTCAGTATGTTTCTAAAATGTCGGTGTTTAGGGGGCCATCTGCCCTATTTCATGGTACATTTTATTCCATGAACTCATGGAATACGCATAATCCGGTGCAACCATTCTTTCTGTATGAAAGGAGTGATAATTTTTGTTTAAAGAATGCTCTCATATATGCACCCACAGAAGGAGCTAACCCCTTTCATCTCAAAAGTGCAGAAATAGAACTGGAAATATCTTAAAAATAGATAATTCTCACTAAATTAAACAATTTTAAATTAAAATATGGTAATTTTTAATTTACTTCGAAAAATGATCCAGCAAAAGAAGTTTTTGATATGAAATAAGAACTCACAAATAATAAAGATATTATGCTTGTAGAAACGCAATGTAGTTGATATCATACTGAGATCCCCTGCCCTGTGAATTTTATATATCTGGCTCAATCCCTGGATCTCAGTATTCGAGAACACGCAACCCAGAAAAAACACGAGTCACAAGCTTTCCTTTACACTTTTTATGATAAGAATGAACAGGTTAAACCAGCGTTCAGAATTAAAAAAAGGGGGGGGTTGAGAAAAGAAAAGAATGGCATATGTCTTTGGAAGATTTCTATGTGTACTCAGTAATTCGGATAATTTAGCATTGTATAAAACCATAAATGTGTATAAAAACAATCTGTAAATCAGAGAAAATAAGCTCTAAATACAACTTTGTACAACTTCGCTAAAAAAATTCTTTTTGGTTAGGTTTTGCTATGGGTTTATGCATGGGCGGCATATACCCATAACAACACTGTCCCGGATGTGCTGTTATGGGGCACTATATAACACCCTATTACCGCTTCTATTAGTAGTAACGAAAGTAACGAGTAACGAATACTTAGTAACGAATAGCGAACATCTAAGTAACAAATACATACGGATACTCATTTTGTCGTTACTTTTACAGCACTATTTTACAAGGCTACACACACTTACGGCTACGCATCTGTCACTCTGATTCTTATAAATGCCGTTTGTAACAAATTAGTGGTGGGTGTTTTCCTGGAACTTTTTGACTGCCGTGTATCTCACTATACAAATGCATAATACATATACAAAATCTGTTTTATGAAAGACTACAACACATAAATTAGGCAAATACGAAAAAAGAATATTTTGAACAGTAAACTTTATTTAAATTTTAAATAGATTTTATTCACATTTCATTCTTCACCCAGATCTAAATCCTGCTTGCGCTGATACAAAAAGCATTACATGCTTGAGGGTTTGAATTTATTCAACGGCTACAACGAATTTCTTTCCTTTTACTCGTGTGAAACTATTCGCAAACCGAAATACAGTGTACACATAAAAGTAAGTTGTGCCATCGAAAAAGTCAAACAAGCGAAGTATTTTATCCTTGTTCTGGAAGCAGTATCAAATTCATTGTTTAAAGAGGATACTGCTGAAAGAAAAGCTTATATGTCTGTTTGCTTTTGTAGTTCAGATTTGCATAGGATTTTATCAGTTTATTTTCAACTAAATCATATATTTTAAAAATGTGCAACAAAAAAATGATGGGACTATCATAAAAATGCAAAAATCGAATTTACATCTTATTAATGATAAGTTGAGCACAAAGCACAATATTTAATGTATTCATTATACATATATATATATATGTCCTGTACTTATTTACCACGTTTTACGATGTTTAAGGAAAAATAACCACCAGAATTTGTGAACAGCTTCATTGTAACCCATAATTTATTTTCTGTTAACGAACAAACAACAATGAAAGAATGGATATCTATTAAGTTGTAACGAAGGTATCCCGCCACAGCATACATCGTTAACACACAGTTCGCGTTAGCATATTTGCTCATATTGTGTCAAACGATTTTTGGCATTTGAAAGAAAGAGACTTACTTTATAACACTGTGTTGTGAAATCTGTAAAAAAAATAGTTATCATTAAGTGAAAGGTGTCTCAAATAGAATTATCACTCTAGAGGATTATAACCATCATTTACTTCCAGTTCTGTTGCAAAAAGTCAGCTACAGAACATAAAAGAATTATGTGTACAGCTTTAAGTACTATTGTTGTATCATGTGACACTGTGCAGGTTTGGTACCGAAAGTTCAAAAACAAGGACTGACTTTCAAGAAGCAGAGAGCTCTGGCTGGTCTATTGATGTTGATGAGGCCAACCTGCGAGAACTTGTGGAAGAAGATCAGTAATGAACCACTCGACTGTTATCTAAGGAGTTAGAAGTTAGTTTTTCAAGCAGTTTTGGCGGAAAACTTTCGTTACAACCTTATAGTACTCCTCCTCCGAAAACCATGGAACTTATTAAATTAGGGCGACTTACATGTATTTGTAGGGTGGTTATTATTTCATATGTTGAAGTTCCTTTGTGCAGAACCCTCTCGATTGGTTCATTTCTATAAATAAATAATTCTTCCAAAATTAGAAATTAATCAATAAAAAACAGCACGTGTGCCAAGCGGCTCCAAAATAAAGGGTGTCCAATAAATTCATAAATATTTTTAAAAGATTATATAAAAAAGAAAAATTATTTTCACTCACAGTTTTCACCCACGACTCTATTTCTATGACATTTTTTTCCAAAGTAAAAGAAAAAAAAAACGAGTTAAAATTTCGCCGATACGAACACTGAAGTCTAAAATATTTTAAACGGAAACAGCTATTCACATGTAAAATTTATTAGTTTATTTTTTAGGTATTTATTGGCATAAAAATGAGCTAATTAATTTGACGTGAGTCGTGCATATCTCCCGCCTTTAATATATTTTAGCCTAAACAACCCCCATAGTAGGATCTTGAATTTTTTTTTTTTTTTTTTACAACAAAAGAAAGAAAAATGTCTTTCGTAGAAATAGAACTAATTTTCTGAGTACCATAGAAATAATTATAGCTGAGTAGCATAGAAATAATTATAGTTGAGTAGCATAAAAAAGATCTTAGCTACATTTAAAATCCCATTTTTACTATTTATCTATTGTCTTATCAGTTATAAGATTAATCTTCATGTAGCAAAGTAATTTTGGCCATGAATTTCACATTTTCTGTTCCTAATAAGAGTGTTAACAGTTTCTCATTCGTCAGTGTCTTGGTATAGTCTATTCCTAACAGAAAATACTAGTCAGACATAGCCGCCAAATTTCACATTTTTTTTGTTCTCCCCTCCACCCTTTTTCTCGCTATTTCGCTATAAAAAAGTAACGCATTTCCCACAAAATAAAGTGGGATTCAAATACAGTTAGAACTTCATGGAAAGTGTATTCGACGATAAACTAATTGTAATACGCAAGTTTTATCTAAGAAATATTTCAAAAAACACGCAGACCGAAAAGAATACAAGAAATTATTGTTAGGTCCAGTATAATTCAACCGTTGCTCTCTCCTAGGTGTGACCTTTTAGGCTTCTATCATAAGACTATTGACGATAAATTTCAAATAGATTTATGTTATATAAAAAATTTAAACTCTTATGTTATTCTGCATATAAAAAATTGGTAAATAATTTTCCGAGGAAAGAGTAAAAGTTCGCAGTACGAGTTAATTACATTGCGTGCATATTTATAGCTGGGCAGTGATACTATGACATTGTACTTCTTTTCTACAATTCATTTGAAAAAACGCAAGATTCACATAATTCAAACGCTACAAGTTTTTACATATCAAAAAAATTTATTTGTAAGGCAAGAGAAAACGTATTATGCTTATAAACTTCTGGGAATTGTTAAAAAAAAATCCATCGTCCTTGAAGAAACACTTCCCATTAATATATTAAGCTATTTTAGATTATTCAGTTTCAAAGAAAAATTATTAAAATAATCTTAGCAATACTCCACAAGAGATTTAACCCACACAATTAAAGTAGGCACAATAACAAAGCCGCCACGGTGACATTTGTTGTAATAAAAGACAAATGACGGCATATTACATTCTACATTATCAAAAATTATTTTGTACCCTAACGATAAACCACATTACTTTTATGAATCCCTTACCAGTGGAAGGAATAAAGCGAAATCTGAAATACAGCCGTGATTTACAAAGTGCGATAACAATCTTCGAACCGTACGTCGTAAATAAGACAGACATTCGTCAGAGAGATATTTAATACATGTTTTATGACATGTTTCACACCACATTTTTAATACTGAGAGCATAGCCGCTGACTTTTCGAAATATCGAAAGGCTGATTTTATTAATATTGTGATGCTTTGTACTATTAAGGATTATTTATATTTATAATAGAAAAAAAAACTGTTTAAAAATTGAGTGAGTAATTTTCTGAAAAGCAGCACTAAAACCATGGAACGAATAATCCTGTTGACCATAAAAGCAATTCCTTCACTGACTGAGTGAAGTACGGTCATACGGGAGCATCTTAGTGTAGGTCGCCTTATCTCCAGTGATGAGGGATAGTATCTTGTGTTGAATAATGCCTTCACTACACTTATATGCATTGCCGTATATGTTTTAAGGACACTCTATTTCATACTTTCAGATATAATATTTTTGAAAGGAATGAGGTTAAATGATTGTTACTCAGCCTGTTTACTGCTCTATTCTTTAAATTTGTATGATTTAATTATTAAAAATAAAATTTCTGAATCTATTTGCTGTTTGTAGAATTCCCTATTTAAAATATTGAACCAGTGTCACACACGTTTTGTAATTTAGACTGTATGTTTGTTTTGAGATATTTCTCCCAATAAATTCAATTAGCTCATTAATGCTGTTACCTACGTTGAACACAGCTCCGCTTCTACGATACTAGTCATTTAAATATTTTCAAAAATTACAGCTAACTTCCAAATTCGTCCTTAAATGTATTTAATCTTTCATTACTTTTTCGAGAATTGCAACTAAAGAAACTTCTCTGATATTTTCTAAAAGCATTCAACTTTTCAGCTACTGATACTGCAGTGACTACAGTGTAAGAAATATAAGGAAACTAGCCGCCATGGCGTCCAGCTTTGCCGCCCAATATTATTTAGTTCTCTGCTTCACGGTTGGTTTACATTGGCGAAAGTTGCCAACAGTGGCTTTGTGCTACTGTTAGGTGTCTAAGCACATCTGCATACTAAAAAAACTACTCTAAAACTTCTTCATATACACAGTTGAATATTTTAGAAGCAGGCCATACTATACTCTCAAAAATTATTTATTCAATTCACGGAAATTTTGCAGCAATCAGTGCGGCCGGAATATTCTCGTTAACTGACGAATATCCGTTTCTTTTTCTCCTGTCAATTAAAGGAACTTATTAGCAATTAGTTTAATTTTCTCGAGACTGAAACCTTCAGCTTTCATGAATGTACTTATTTCAGCTAGAGCATACTGAAATCCAATTTCTTCAGAATATTGGGAAAATGAAATCTTCAGATAGGGAATCTTTATGCTGAGCCCAAAGTTCAGGAACATTTTCCACTTCTCAAAATGCACCAGGGAGTGCGGAAATTATTCTTTGGAAAAGGAGAGATAAATAAGTGTATAAAGAAAATTTTTCTTAGAGTGTAAGGAGATAGCATGAAAGAACGGATTCTAGACAAATGTTAGGCGTCTAATCATAGCTGTATACTGTAAAAAATATTATAAAACTTCTTCATATACACAGTTGAATATTTCAGAAGTAGGCGATACTACAGAAACAGCGTCAAAAGAACGGACTCTAGCTAAGCCTACATACAATTGTCCATGACTGAACACAGGTTTAGATAGGTCTAAGCAAATTTTATAAAATGTTTGGCCTTGTGACTTATTTATGGTTATAGAGAATGCTAGTCGAATAGGGAATTGTTTAAGTTTAAATTTAAAGGGCATATTTGCATCTGATGGAATCAAATAAATTCTAGGTATAAGGAAAGTTTCATTGTCATCATTCTCTATCTTCTTTGCTTCTATGATGTTGCGCTACAATTAGGCGTGTCCCATTACACAGACCTTTAGAAGGAGACAGATTTCTTAAAAGCATGACAATGGCTGCACACTTAACATGGAGTTTATGAGGGGGCATTCCTGTTGGAGTTAAACTATTTAAAAACTCTTCAGGATATGTCAGCGTATCCTGCGGATCTTCACTAATCACAGTGTCTACACTTTCATAAGTAACCTCAGATCCTGGTAAACAATTTAATACACGCTGATTAATTTCCATGGATAATTCATTAGTAACAGTTAGAATAGCACGCATTTTAAGCTGTTGAGGAGTCACAGTTGCAAAATCTATATCATTATAGAGTTGCTTAACGGGATCTTGAACAGGGGGAAAACATATTGATGGCAGTTTAATTTTCGTTCCATTTTTAGCTTCTTCAACATCTAAAAGCCAAGCTGAAAATTCTCTTTCAGTTGCCACACTTCGCATATTTTCTTTGAGGCTCATTATTTCAAACACACACCAAAATCGGTGCTTCTTTAAGCAGCTACCAACTGTAAGTGATCTTGAGCCTCTTAATATAACTGGCAGTACTTGTCTAAAATCACCACCAAGTAGAACAACTTTTCCACCGAAAGGTTCTCTGCATTTTGTAAGATCTTGAAGTAATCTGTCTACTGCTAGGAAGGCATAAATATGGGTCATTGGAGCTTCATCCCACAATATTAATTTTGTCTCTAATAATAATTTTGCTTCTTCTGAATTTGGTTTTAAACTGCATATAGAGGTTGCATTTAAACTTAACGGGATTTTGAAAATCGAGTGTGCTGTTCTACCACCTGGTAACAAAGTCGCAGCTATACCTGTTGATACTACAGGAATAGCAAAATCACCCCTTCCTCTAATTGTGTACAGCAACGTTATATAAACAAAAGTTTTACCTGTTCCTGCAGGTCCATCTAAGAAAAAACACTTAGGACCATTAGCATCATTTTCATAAATTGCAGAAAGAACACTTTCTACAACAGATCTTTGTTCTGCATTTAGTTTTTCAGTGTTAACGCAGGCCTTAGTTTGTTCTTGTATAACATCAAATGAAAATGGGCTACGAATATTTGTTATTGAGTTTAAAGGTGGGAGTTTCAGTTTCTCCAGACTGAACCCTTGAGCTTTGATAAATGTACTTATTTCAGCTAAAGCATACTGAAATCGAGTTTCTTCAGAATACTGGTGAATGAAATCTTCGGATAGGGAAACTTTATGCTGATCCCAAAGTTCAGGAACATTTTCTACTTCTCCAAATGCACAAATTATACAAAAAAGCACTCTCAAAAACTTGGCATATGGGTTCTTGCTGCATCGGCTAAAGTGTAATGCCAGTGTTCATCTCCCTCAAAAAAACCGAGATGTTTGCATGCCATTTGGAAAGTTTCGCACACTATTCCTCGAACCGCTTTTAAGTCATCGAAGCTCATAGCACCAGGTTTATGCAATAACAACATTCGTAGCTAATATCGCTTAGTATCTTGTATACCAACAACTGGCATTCTTCCAATTAGTCTGTATCCCATTCTTTGCCTTTTCTTCCATCTTATTTAGTTACTGTCAAAGACATAGTAAATTGGAATATCAGGGTAAGTATAGCTTCGAGATCCTTCATCTGTGCAGTTCAGCTTAAACCATGCAGTTAAAGTTGTTTCTTTACTGAGGCTCGTAAAGTAGCCTCCTCTTCCCGGCCTTCTTCATAAACTATGGGCTGTTGTTCTGGCAAATGGACTGCTAATCTCTGCACAACATGGGATTTGTGAGACATAGTGAACTCGTTCAAGCGTCACATTGCCTCGGGAGCACTTACATACTTACCATCAAGAAAGGTTAAAATTTCATCATGATGGACAATATTATCATTTGCAGCCTAACAGAAGCAGCATCATGCCATCATTTATATACATATTTGTACAAATATTTTACACTCCTTATTGAAGCACATACTTCGACATTAATATGGGCATTGAATTTCTTCAATAGCCAAGGATTGTATGGTACAACCCATCGATTATCGATATCATACCGACCACCTTTCACTGGTTCTATGACCCTTCTTCTATAAACAGGATACCCATTAACATTTTCCTTAGTTCTGTCAATGTTTTCTTTAGGATACTGTTTGCAGCAGGCATTTGAATCCCTCATGCATGGAGAGTTTGGATTCAATATACCACATGGTCCATGTATCATGCATTTTGTGACAATATCGAATAATCGGGGATTACTATGAATATCAGGTAACTCTGCACTCACATACTTGTCAATATCATCATTTGCTCGTATTTTTGAAGCTGAGTCTAACGTTAATAAAATGTGTGCATGAGGTAACCCCCTTTTCTGAAATTCCATTACGTATATATAAGCAGTAACAACACCAAAAATGTTGCGTTTCAAAATATCATCTAATAATTCAGAGAGTTTCATTTTGAAAACACGAACAACGATATCTGGTCTGTTTTCAGGTCGCTGAGGATATTCAATTGCATTTGAGATTTCAGGCCAAGTAGGGTTGCAAGTGAAAGTGATAAATAAATCTGGTCGTCCAAATTTACGTACCATAGTCATGGCACCTTGGTAGTTTTGCTGCATATATCTTGCACTACCTGGAAATGTGGATGGCAGTATCATTAATTTACCTGCTCGTAAATTTGCATTTCGAGCACGGGTCTCTAGAGCATCTAAAAGACCACTGTACAGCTCTACTCTCAAATTTTTTTGGTTCATTCGGATATAATTTAACCGCGAACCTTCTGTTTTAACATATGCATCAACAATATACTGTTGAAACAGTTTCCCACTACTGTGCAATATGCTAAAACCACTACGAATTGAAAGTCGCTATGCATAGTATTGTAATTGAGTTACCCGTATTCTTTTAGCCGAACGTCTATCTTCAACATGTTTCATTCCATCATACCATCCACTTTCACCTCTACGGAACAGCAAAGGATAAACCATAGGGTCACAACAATGGTTCATAGGAGATATATTCCTACAGTTATCAGCCTTAGGATATATGCAAATGTCTCTATTTGCAGGAGGCTCACCGTCATCTTCAACAAATATGGCAGCAACTTCAGTTGTAGATGTTGGTGCGTTATACCTTCGCATATCTAAGTCTGGTTGTTCCATAAAAACCATTTTAACATTTACAATTGGGTTGATTTGTATTAGTTCGTGCATTTGTAAGAATGATTCAGCAAAGGGATTAATACTTCGCAATAAATCATGCAATTTTTCTATAACAGTTCGAAAGCAGTCTTTATTATTTTGCATGCGATAATCATTTGCCTCACTTGAATCAAAAATATAGAGTTGTCCATATCCAGGCTTGTTGCGTTCGTTTCAATATAGTGATGAAACCAAGTGATAAATTTGACCATGAATTCGGAAAAAATATGGTCCATTTCCAGGAGGCGATTTTATTTCAGCTCCCATTGATGCAAAGGCTAAAGCAGCATTGTATGACCTAATATGCTGTCTAAACTTCTTCGCTTCGGCAGAATCACTACACAGTAAATCTTTTAAAACATCAGGTGTCTCATAAAGCGATGGCAGTGACACTTTACCGTCAGCGCAGCATCACGTAAATTTTTTTGCTGCTGTTTTCTTCATCTTTCCAATAGACCGCTTGGCAAAAACTGCAGCATTCTGTCAGGTTTCCGCAATGGTGTTCTGCAACATGAACATGATCAAGTTCTTGGATGTCGACAACCATTTCTTGGGCTTGTCGTTCGCTTTGCCGGCGTGTGTTGAGCCTAATTATTCGCTGATCAACAGTTTCACTTTCGCGTCTCTCTCTTAATAAATTATTTCGTCTTCGTTTTCTTGCTTGGGTTTGTACAGAAGTTTCATTTCCTTGTAAAGCTCGCCTTCGAGCATTTCTTAAAATAATATTATTTTACAAATCCATCGGTTATTAACAGTAACAGAAGACTATCTGGCCATTCGGTTAATGTTTACATTCAGCCATTTTGAATTTGTTTTTTATAAAAATACTGTATCAAGTGATAACGTGCTGTACAAATATATTTCCTAACTGCAGCACCTGCAGGGTTTATGAAATTAGTATTGTGTGCATAGCATTCATTCCGCTCAATCAGCTCCATGGATTTGTTAATATGTACTTTTCTAGTTTATTAACAACAATGTTAACGTGCTGTTTTCATTCAAACTGTCACGTATGATAATTAAATTAACATAAAACCATAATAAATTTAGCTGTTTCCATTAAGCAGTGTATCAATACTGTCGATTTCAATAAGCGTAAAAATAAGCGTACGTTTGTGTATAATCAAAAAATATTTTCATTCAAGTTGTCACATGTTGATCAAGCTGTCACGTGTTAAAAGTGGCCTAAAATCGGACCACTTTCGGCCGGCGTACGATAGCGTATTATATATATAGATAGATAACACAGGCCTGCGAAATTGAAGTTTTTGAAAAATACAAAAGATGTGTTTGCTTATTTTGATATTATTTGGTGTGCTGATTTCGAAAATGACTTCATTTTTTCCCCATCACATCAGGATTTTTTGTTAAATCAGTATCGATATTTTTGTAAAATCCCATTTAAAAGAGAATTCTCAGGATTAATTCTGCATGTATTATATAGCAGCACTAGTTTTTATCCATAAAATCTAAGGAAAATAATCTATTTTTGGTGAGGCAAAATGATTTTCCATCATTTCATGTTATTATTAGTTTTTTATTGGTTTAAACGGATGAAAACCACTATTGCCAGATCGCACGAGTCGACTCTGGTTGAAAGAACCGAAAGTCATCCAGATTTTAAACATTTAAAACAAATTATGGCACAGCTTTTAGAAAAAGAATCACCAGTATACTATTTTAATCTGTTTTTATCAAAGTATCTTGCTGATAATATTAAAAGATATTGACCAAGAGGAGCAAACGTGTGTATATCAATATTGCAATTTGAAGCAAATTTTAAACTGAGCAAAGAATAAATAAAAAAATGTTTCTATTTAAGTACGTACTCTTTTAGTTTATGTTTAATATCAGGCCTATCTCGTGTCAACATCCAAAAATAGTCAGCGAGCATATTCTTGTCCCATCTTCCTTGATATTTATGCTTCATATTTTTGATGTCTTGGTGGAATCTCTCACCCAGTTCTTCGCTGACTGATCCCAAACTTTCAGGAAAGAAGTCCATGTGAGTGAAGGAAATGCATTTTGAGACTCACGGAGCAACCCAATGCTTGAAATTTGTCCAGCATATTCATTACAATTGTTTTGTAGTCAGGATGCTTGTAATTACCCAGAAATTTGCTAACGATATCTTTGAAGGCAACCCAAGCTGCTTTTTTTTTTTTTTTTTTTTTTTTTTTTTTTTTTTGGTTGACATGCTAGTCTCAAATTTTTTATCCTCATAAGTTTGCGGATATCTGGACCAACAAAGATTCCCTCTTTCAACTTGCCTTCGTATAAATATGGAAACTTTTTGCACAGGTATTTGAAACATTCGCCATCTTTTGGAATTGTTTGTGGTTTAACAAACTGCTTCGTTACATTTAACTTAATATGGAGAGGGGGTAAGAATACTTTTTTTAGATCAACTTGGTTGCTTTTGATAACATTCTTCATGCCTGGTTCAGGTTTTTGGCTTTTTGGCCATTCTTTCTTGACCCAATGTTGACTCTTATCACGGCTGGTTCACTCGCAAATAAAACATGGGCACTTTGTATAACAGCCTTGTTGACCAAGTAGCATAAAGATACTTTCAAACCCTCGCAAATGGTCCAATCATGGTCGGCATATTTTATTTTGGTGAGGACGAGAGACAGGTTTTCGTAGCATTCTTTTAAATGCACCGAGTGTCCAACAAGATGCATACTGGTTTCTGCGATGAAGAAGGACAGGTTTATGGCTCCTTTACGAGGAATCTATAAACAAACAACCTCCATTCATCTTTATTGTAAGTGATATTAAATTTGGTATCAATCCAGGAACATCAGAACAATACACCAGATTTTCTTCTTCCTCAAAGTACTTAACAAATTCCTTTTCTCTATTCCTGTACCAATAAAAAGAGGTGCCCTTGGCCAATAAGTTTTTTCTTTTAATCTGGAGCCCAACAATTCAGCGGCCTCTTTTGAAAGGCCCAGATCTCGAGTGAGATCATTAAGTTCAGCCTGAGAAAAAAGCTGAGGGGAATCACCTCCAGAGGGTTTATATTCAGTATCAGAGCCAGAAACTTCTAGGTGTGCTGGGTCTGAAGACATGATTGGTAATTCAGTCGGAGGCAAAGGCACAGGTACACCGCGTCTATCAGGAACGGGTCGAATGGATGGTTGATTGTTATCAGGATAGGAAATTAGCTTGTAATTTTTCCGGTTAAACCCTCGAACATGGCAGAAACAAAAGTAGCAATCATCATAGTGTTTTTTTGGTTCCCTCCATGTCATAGGAATTCCAAAGCTTAAAGCAAGCTTCTATTTCAACCAGTTTCGCAGATCATTGAGACACTTCACACAAACTTTATGAGGAGCCCACGATTTGTCCTGGTCTCCGAGTTTCATGCCAAAATACGCAAAATAAAGTTGTCTAATATAATCTGTAATGCTCCTCATACGGTTTTTGATAACACTATATTCACCGCATATATAACAAAAGTCATCTGGCAAATTTTCACAACGTCTCGAACTCGAAGCCATGCTTCACGAAAATCACAGGAAAAAGTTAATTTTAAAATTATTTCTGTGATGTCCACTTGTCATTATGTCAGAGAATGCGTGATACTGTATAAGACTACACTCCTAAGAGATCAGCGAACAACAGGAAGATCTGAGATAAGGATTTGCGCGACGCTATTGGTTATAGAGGTACCGAGACGTAAAGGGAGGGATGGCGAAGGTGTGTGTGTGTGGGGGGGTCACATAGGGTTATTCTGTAGGTTTCAGTTTCAACATGGTAGAACTATGGTCAATCACAAATAAATAAAATGGCCCAATATAAATCTATGGTCAGGCAGGGAGGGAAGAAATTCAACCCGAAACATTTTTATGGCAAATATTGATAAAAATACTAATAAAATCGAATTTTTCGAAAAAACTTGACCTGATAGAAATATTTTATTACTATTTTTGAAATCAGCATGAAAAAATATAATAAGTTCAGCTTTCAGTTCCTTTGTATTTTTTTCATCGCAGGCCTGTGTAATACAACTTTTAGCAAAGAAATCTCTAATCACAATGCACGTGGAATTGAAATTAAAACGATCAAAAGTTTATTTATCACGAATAATAAAAGTCAACTCAGCATACAAAAACGAGTTAGTAGTAAACCAGCAATCATCTATATTAACTGTGGTATCGTATCATCCTCTGACCTGGATGAAGAGATATCCAGGCTACGCATAGCAGACGTGAAAGACAGGCCGCGGTCACACCCTATTGCAGGCTAAGAATCATGCAACTTAGGCGTGTATGGCCATCTCATTGTGGCTTTTTATTATTAAGATGGCCACACCCCCTAGGCCAGATGACTTAGTTGGCAAAAGGATGTGACCAAACTGTCAGCACGCATCCTGTCTTTCTCGTCAGCCACGAAGCTACACTGCTGACATTTTGGTCGCACCCATTTGAACCTGAAGAGTCATGTGACCAAGAGGGGGTGACCATCTAAGTCCGAGATATCCACTGCAAGATGGTAACACACCCTAGGTCACATCACTTTTCGGGTAAAAAAGGATGTGACCAAAATGTCAGC
Organism: Cheiracanthium punctorium; assembly: GCA_038373885.1. Taxonomy (NCBI): domain Eukaryota; kingdom Metazoa; phylum Arthropoda; class Arachnida; order Araneae; family Cheiracanthiidae; genus Cheiracanthium; species Cheiracanthium punctorium. Next base: position 40,541 of record JAWZYV010017599.1, on the reverse strand, counting down.
ACCGTTGCCTATGTATCACGTCAAGGACGATCCTCTGAGGAGAAGATCTGTGGAACGCTTTGACAGTAGTAACTTTAGTTAATTTTTTTTACACTAAAATTCTGTTGCCCAAAACAAATACACTTTGGCATCATGAAATATAGGCTTTGAACTATTTTTCAACTCGGTCCCCAGCCAGACCTTTGTCGTAGTGTGAAATCCGTTTGAAGAAATCACTCTGGAAAAATTCTGTGGCTTATGACATAAGGAACAGCCCTATCAACCCGCTTCACCTATGTATTGCTTTAGAAGTGTCTTCCGAGACAGTTTTGTGTATTTTGTTTTTAACGCAAACGTACATGAGAGATATGCAGCCTAGGACGCGGGGAGTCACCACCTCCCAGATATAAAATGCCTGAGAACAGAAACTTACATCATCACTACGTCCACTAAAATGTCAAGTCATGAAATCTATCTTAAAATTGCCCACTGAAACAGTTTTACAGTCTTCGCCAGTCATATTCGAACTATAGGCATATTCCAACTATATCGCGTAAACATTTTAAATACAGTTTGGAATGGGCATCATAATCCATGAGTATACCGTGTTTTCCTTTCTTGTTCCATAAAACACTTTTTCCGAATAGAAATCTATATTAAAATCGCCTATCAAAACTGTTTAGCAATTTTCGCCAGGCATAGTCAAGCTATACTTCACCTTTATAAATACCAGTTGGAAAGTGTATCATGATCTATGGGTGTACCGTATTTGTCTACTCTGTTCTATAAAACACTTCTTTGGAATTAAAGTCTATATTAAAATTGTCCTCTAAAACTATTTTACAATATTCGCCAGGCGTTTTTCAACTATACTCGAAATATATTTATAATAAATTGTCGCGTATTGGCACAAAATTTAGCGATCCATTATCAAAAATTGCAAACCTTGTGCGACTTTCAACATTTTATTAACGCCCCCCCCCCTCTCCACGTTATCTGGCAAACACATTTGAAAATATATCCACATTGCCAGTTCATATCTACAAAACTTGTCGACAAGATCGCGTTGACAAAAATAGCGTAGACAAAAATGCGTAGACAAAACTCTCGTACAGAGCGGTATAGCACTCTAGTGCTAAAAATATTTAGAGCCATGTATGTTGGCTTAGATTTTCTGATAACTAGCGTACGTCCCTTCAAGAACTTCCATCAATAAAGCTAATCGACCCTGTTAATCAAAACCACCACCTTCATTCATTGATGCAGTGGACATCTCAACTTTTTGTATTGGAACTTGAATTACGGCCCCGGCCCGACCTCTTCAGGACAAAAATCGTGTAGAGATACTGTACTGCTGCCGTGACCGCCCTAATATTACTGGCCCTGGGTACATATGCAGAAATAGGCGAAAGAATTCAGTTGAAACCTGCAAAAGTTACAAGTCATTGGTACCTGTCCTCCTTTTCCTGAACAAAGTCCTCTTTTGTATAAGTCGGCCAGTCCTCTTTTTTATAATCTTTGATCTCACAATGCTATAGTTCCACCTCGATATTGGATGAACACCCTCTCCAGGCCGGCATTTAAACTATGTGAACTGACCGCTTTAAATAGGACGTAACTAATTTTGCTCTGGTTTAAAGGGTTAAGAAGTGTTTTTTTTTTTTTTTTTCCCGATGCTGTCCTAACGATCTCTGTACTAAACTGCATTGTGTTGAGGTATTTTCCGATTTTATCATGTGCACGTACCTTCACTATTGTTCGAAATGGGTAATTTCTGGCAAAGCGAATACCAGAAAATAAGAAAAAGGGATTCCCGTTAGCTCTTCAATTCTTAGGAGTAGGGGCGAGATAAAGTTTTTTCCATGAATACCCAACATGTTTCGTTATCTTTCAAGATCAATACCGATTTCCGTACTTCATCAATTTATTTATCCGTACTTCATCTGTGCCGTAGTACTGGTTCTAAACTTAAAATATAAAAATTACTTATATTTCAGTGATTATATGCAATATTTCCTATTCAAAGCAAAAACCACGATACTAGTCATACTAGATTCCATGATATTAGAAAAATAAATGTCTTTCGTGGAATGGAAAGACTTTAGCAACAAATTATCTAAACAGAAAATAAAAATGAAGATAAACAGAAATTTCAACCAGAATATATTTATTGTCAAAGCAGTAAAATTAATCAATTAAAAAAGATATTGTGCTGCAAGTTCTAAACTCACCAGAATTTTAAAGTATTAACTTGTTTAACATAAAAATAAGTTTCAAACGAGACTAGGGAGGTAAAAAGAACACTAAGCTATCAAGTTGCGTTATTGCATACGCAGTGGCAAGTACTTGCACAACATATTTAAGTTTCCGGGAACGCTGAATTTCATCTGTAACAATATTTCGACTGTCAAAAGTCAAAGTAAAATCTTGTAAAGAGAATTCTCGTTCAAGAGGGAGTCATTCAACACTTCTTAGATATACAATGTCTGAGAACAGAAACTTTTACGTCATCACATATTTATTTTCACAAAGTATTCAAAGTTTGTGATGAATTTTCTCCCGCATGAAACATTTTAATGATTTAAGATAGAAAATTTAATTTTACGACAAATAGGCAATTTTAAATATCACTTATAATATAATATGATATAGAAATGAATCGTAATAAATTACTTTTTATCAGAAATGTATTTTAATTTTTATCTTTAACTTAAGATATTTTATAATATTTGTATCATTCTCCAGAAATTTTAAAACTGTGATGACGTGATCTACCAAGACCTAGCGATGACGTAAAAGTTTCTGTTCTCAGGCCCTCTATATCTAGGCGGTATTGGGGGAGTGCACTGGGGTGGAGGACTTTTTAAGGGGTAGAGGTCTTTTTAAGGGGACTTTAGAGAAAGCGACTTTTTTAATATACGGGACCGGTGAAAGTCCGATGTGGCAAGATCAGGGCCTTAGGCCGGGTGATACAATCTGTCAAATTGGAAGTGACGAATTTGACCTTGTGTCAGCTTTGCTGTGTGTAGTTTCGGATTGTCGTCCATTGACCACATTTATACAGGATAATGGTAATGTACTTTGATCGGCGTCCACATTATGTCTGCCATGCGTCTGTGATTTGTACTCTAAAAAACTCGGGGAGCGTCGGTCAGCTACTAGTCTCTCTTCTTCAGAGCTTTGTGCTTGCGTCATTCCTTCTCTGTTGATGCTCTTTCTGATGTTCAACCAGCAATGGATGTGGATTTTTATGGCGATCGTCTGTTTCACATATTATACAATACTTTCCTAAAAAAAGAGAAAAGAAGCTTTACTTTTAGAACATCTTTTGTATTTAACCTTAGAATTTCTGCATGCGAGAGTTTGTTCTGCTGCAGACAATCTATTTCGGTTCACATTCGCGTTCGTACACCTGTCTAAGTGTGCGTTAAAGAAGGGTAACCTGTTTAAAATGTGAGAAAAACATCACTTGAAAGTGTAAAAAAATTGCTTCTATATCTAAAAAAAGAGGGGGGGGTCTTTTCAATCACTTCATAATTTCGCCTTATAGTCAAAATCAATGAAACAACAGTTTAATGATCTTAAAATAAAATGGCAACAATGTTCTACTGTAGATCCTTTTATCGTTGTTATATATTAACAAAAGATGCTAAATTATGTATCCTCGAGCATTGCCCAGTAGCGTGCGGTTATGCCAGCTGCTCAATAAAGCCAAGTAAAAAAACATAAATATAAAAAAGAAGAATGATACCGACGATTATCTTCATTTTTAAAAAAATGTGTCCGAGAAAACTTGTTTTTCATTCATGGGGAGCAATTAACTAAATTTTTTAGTTCTATTATTACCTTTTTAAAACGATATTAATTGACTATGTTATTTTATCCCTCATCTTTCGTGTATTTCGCCTGGTAACCCTATGTTGAAATTTTTATGATTTTTACCTATTTATAGAAAAATACATGTGATGCATATTCCACAGCTTACGAAATATTGTAACACTAGATTAAAGCTGTAGGGACTAATAGTATTTAAATATATGTAAAAAATACATGTGATTCATATTCTACAGCTTACGAAATATTGTAACAATTGATTAAAGGAGTTGTGAACTGATAATATTTAAATATATGTAAAATTATGTAGCATTTTTATGTCGCTTTCTGGAGAGACATTTTTCGGACAATTTTCAATAAAGGGGGTGATAGATAAAATGGCATAGTCACTAAAATAAGTAATTTAAATTAGAATATACTAACAAGGGTTAGATCAATACATTCGACACCCAGATGGGCGGGTGCATCCGTTGCAATTCTTTTATAGGGACTACTTCAATGAATTTTGCTTCAGGAATGAATTACGGGTTAATTAAAGGCAGTCTGTTATTCGCTCAAATTAACTGTATCATACTTGTATGTGTACAAACAGACTAGTTGTACTTGAAATTGTTACATAATTGATACTTTTATCACGATGTACGCTTCTTTTAAAATAAGCGTACGAGTTAAACGAAGTTTATTAGTGCTTAGCTTTCAAAAATTTGAAACTCGTAAATGTGCAAATATTAAAATAAGCTTAAGCTCCTCGAATTCAGAGCAAGCGTTCTGTCTTCTTAAATCGATTTATTCAGTAAAGGAAAATAAGCATTAAATGGCAGAAAACTCAAGAATTTAAAATGCGCAAATGGTTTCCTTACGTGCTATCAAAACATCCGAAAAAAAGACCTCCTTTAAATATTTCTATGATGAAATTTCAATAGGAATTAGAGGATAGTTACTTCCCTACTTTTGAATCGGAAACCAGGAAAGTGTGCAGCGATGTTAATAGGGAATTTCAATTTCTTTTCTGCAAAAATTATTTTAAATATTTATCCGTTTTGGATTACAGCCCAGGCAGACCCAGTAATTCTTGATGCATTTGGTTGTAGCGTAAATACATATTTAACGTACATCGAAATTGGAAATTTATTTTTATCCCAGAAAGACAGAAATTTCACAACAGTACGATTTGCATAAATATGTTAATATTTTCCGTCAAATGTAGGTTTCCCCTTCGTTTTAAGAGGTAGAATATTTGAGGTGAGTGGTAATTAGCCGTGTGAGTTATTTTTATGTATTTTGTAAGGTATATAAAAAAGCATCACAGGGTCTTTTCAATAAATGAATAAATGTATGTTTGTGTTTTTATGGCAATGCTACGATTAGGCGATCTGCCCAGCATGGGCAGGTGTCCTGATCGGAGGAATTCCAACATATGTTTACGTTACACCTGGATAAAACTGACCAAAACTCCAGACCGTTAGATCGACACCCACGCGACGGTTCCCCAGCCCGAAAGTTTCATACTTCAGCCGTCTACCATTTTGAGTGACTTATCCACTTGGCATTGGTGGGATGAAATTAAAAATATGAAAAATAAATTCATTAAATATGTAATATCGAATTTACTATGAACCATGTAATATTATACTATCTGTCGAACTTTGTTTACAAATAATACATTCCTTGCTATCTCGAATGGTTTAATAGAAATGGAATCGCTAACAGGACAAGAAATTTATTTTATTGATCAGTTTAAAGACAATTTTATAACACAATCGCTTAAAATATTCCCCCACAAAGAATAAAATGAATGATGGTTACTTGTACAGCAAAATTTTACATTGTACCCGAAGTGCAATAAATAAGAAACACAAAATTAATGCTTTTTTTGACATTTTAGTATGAAGGCTTCAAAATTTTTACAAAGTTTTATATTTTTCTTACGTATGCTGTTTTCAGCGATGTTTTCTAAAGGTAAATATTTGGCTATGGAAAGTGTATGAGCGTAAACTAAGAGGGGAAGGGGTTCCAGACCCATTCTCCTAAACACACTTTATGAACATATTTATCTATCAATATGTTTATGCACACAAATTAATTCAAATATATCCAAAAGCTATTCTTCTTAATGATCCTCCCTCCACCCACCCTAGTGATGGCAAAAAAAAAAAAAAAAAAAAAAAAAAAAGGGGGGGGGGAAATGCCCATCATTTTTGAGGAATAATCCTTCAAATTTGGAAGAATAATTGTTGCACAAAGAGAAAATATAACTGAACTGAGATATCGTAAAACAATTTTTTTTCAATACATGTTGCGTTTTGTATCAAAGTAAAATAAACAAAACTTATCCATTTAAGTGAAAATCCGCTAATTCATTAAGCTGGAAAATTAGCGATAAGCATCTCCTTATACATTTTAAAGAAAGCTTTAATTATTCTATTATTAAAATAAGAGATAAACATAATTAAGTTCTAGAATATAGGCGAAAGCAACAAGGTAATTAAGGATTAATACTTTTCTTCCATCGAACTTTGATTACTTATTATCAGGAAAGAAGTGCATGCTTTTTATTCAGGGGATGAAAATTTATAAAAAATAACGCATTTTATTTAAGGTATAAGGCCATCAATACTGAAAGCGTTGGAGGTAATAAGTAAATTAACTTACATTTCTAACTAAGTATGAACTATTTTCACTTAAACAGCTACATAGTCTCACTGTTATATGCATTTCCTTATTTTGAAAAATAATTGAGTGAGCGTGACCGATAGAGATTCAAATAAATATTTCAGACAAAAAAGGGTATAAAAATCATTTTATTAACAAGCAACAAAAAAGCGTGATGAAGAAAACAGTTTACATCTGTATAGAGTACGGTATCCAGGAAAAATAAAAAATTTTTTATTCATAGTAGTTTATAAGATATTTTAATGAGTACGTAAGTAACCTTTTCATTTTTAGTGAAATATAACAGCACACGTCACACACCCCCAAAGACTTCGCTGTCAGACGATCAACGACTAGTGGCAGAAGGACGAAGTACCGTCAGCGACTTAAACGAAAATACTAGAACTCTTCTTAATGATTAGCTACATAAGCACCCTGTGGCAACGCGTAGCGACTAATCACGAAGAAATCTACTACTAATGGACACGTGCGCAAAACACAAGCTTAATGATTATGACTCAAAGTGCCATCTTACAGGCAAATTTCATTTAGCTCTTTTAGGATACCTCGATGATCGTCCTATATGCAAATCCTTGCTCGCTCCTTAGCCCTGCCATGACACTGGAATAACTTTTTGATAGGGTGTACTCTCGCATTCGTTCAAAGCAAAAAATAAAAAAGTGAAAGTCTGAAGGGATTGTAATTGATATATTAGCATTTTTCAATAACATAAAGGAAAATCAAGTACTTAACAAGTGATTTCTTAAAGAAAAGAAACTGAAAAATATACGGTACAAAGGATTACAATAAAATATTTTTCAGTTATAATGCATATTGAAAGAAAAGAATTTTTTTTCTTTTTAAGAATCAAAATCTCCTATCGATAAATAAATAAATGTTTAAAAAAGAAAAAGAAATCCGCAACATCTAGATTAAATAAACTTTGAATAAGATTTGTTTTCAGATTTATTAATACAGAAGATGAATTCATCACAAAGGGGGGAAAAGTAACATTACTTGAAATATTAGATCTTCGGATTTCATGTTTTTGTACATTTTATGGATAAATGAATTTACTAAAAGCTTTTCTTTGATTTAATATCTCCGGGCGATGTTTTTGATGCCATAGAGTTCAAATTTAAATATAAGATTCTTCGTTATTTGCTTTTTGCCTAGCCGTTTTGGTCGTTTTTGTATGATTTTATTACACATGCATATATTTAAGCTGTAACTATAGTATTTTTTATACATAAAAGAAATAAAATATTCTAAATACATTGTCAATAATAATTTTTTAATAAAAGAAAGAATGAGTTGCATTATGTTACGCTCCTGGTTTTCCCTTGGTAGCATTGAAACGTTATATTAATTAGTAACTGTTTTTAAGCATGTCTCACTGAGTGACTCATTATGTATCTTTAAATTAAACATACCTTACATTCACCGGGATAATGGAAGCCTTCATTAGGATAAGGATACGACGCACTTTAATCAATGACATTATACTATTTGAAATACGTCACATGCGTTAATATAAATTGATGTCTTGGTAAATTTAGATTAACACTTTCGTCTTTGGGATAACTCATGTACATACGTAATCATTTGCAAAGAATTAATTACTTGAAGTTGATGATAAGAGGGCTGTGTTAAGGAAATGTTTCAGAACTAAAACAGTTTGTAAAATAATTGTTTTTGCACATTTACTTGAAACAACCGTATCATTAAGTAATAAGTTTTCTTTTGCAGGAAATTAAAACAATTTTTTTTTAATTACATTTTAAAGATTCTCATAGAAAGTTGTTTTATCCTTTCAAAAAAGAAATCTGAAAAATCGGGAGATGACATGCTTAACCTTCTTGGAGAGCGAATTTCAGAAGAGTTTCCCTAAAGCGATTTTTGGGTATTTGTGTGAAATACATTGCACATCAAGAATTTTACGAATCTTTTTTTTTTCTTTTTTTACTGTCGGTTTAGACGGATAAGTGCACAGAACGTTTTGACTTCCTACTCTAGTAGGTTACGTATTTGGGGGAAATTCTCCCTTACCAAGCAATTATATTACAAAGCTCACATATACGTCAAATTTCAAGTTATTTGCTTCAGTAGCTTCGGTTAACCAAATATTGCCACATGCAAAAACGACTTTACGATGTCATGCAGATAAACAGATAAGTTTTCCCACACTATGTTTCTGCTAATCTTCATATTTTATTAGAACATCATACAAAATATAAATATCTTGAAAATGATAACATAAGATTCAATTGATAGAACACACATATAGATTCAGACGTCAGCCATTCACAAGGCGGCCATCACCAGTCAGGTCATTTTATATAACTAAATATTTAGAATACTCGCATCACATTATTTCAATTTTCACTTATGAGATACCACTCTTCTCGTTCATCTATTAAAACAGTGTTATTCCAAGTTAATTTTTAGACCATGGCTCGTCATGAATCAAAGCTGGTGCGTTCATAAGCTTATCCAATCCTTACTGTGTTCAATGGATATTTGTGAAAAAAATATCGACTGTTTTTCTGAAAAACTTAACTCGGCGATTGTATCATGCTTTACTTTATTCAATTTCCTTAAAATTTCAATTTAGATAAAGCAGGGATGCAAATAGAATCCAAAATATATAGTGGCACCAAAAAAACTTGATGGCACCAATTTTTTTTTTTTTTTTTATCATTCAATGTTTTGAAAACATATGTTATTTTAAGTCGCACGCAGTGATTTTTTTGGTCACACCGTGCGACTGTGCAACCCCTTATTTGCATAGCTGAGATAATGTAAGATTAGGAGAGCGAGTACGTTTTCTTGAAGCTTTGAGGAATAAAATTGATAAACTAACCAGGAAGATTATAAAACGTTTTCTAAATAATTTCACTAGCTGGCTTGCTTCCGCTTAACGAATGACTAAAAGGACAGCTTCCATCGTTGCATCCGGAGTTGAGTATTTGAATGTCGCTGCTGTAACCTACTAAGTTGGGATAGAAAAATTATAGCTGGACTGTTCCAGTGTGTATTGTATACCGGACAGCCGAGAACATGGTTGTCCGTTAGATCGACTCCAGAACCCCAACTTCAAACGTCTTCATCTACCAGTTCCATAAATGTTTCTGGTGATTCCACGTGAAGACTTGGCGGACAAATCACCTTCATTGGAACTCGAGAGGGATTTGAGGATATTACTTTTACCGTATAATTCATAATAAACGCATATTAGATTTGTGAACCTCAATTTTAAATGTTTAGTAAATAACACTTTTAACCTAATTTTTCTAGTTTTAACAATGTTTTAAAGTCAATTTTAACTTGTAAAAATAAGCAAAAATTAATTAAAGTACTTGGTTTCTTTTGAGTAAACTCATTACATTTTCGACTAATGAAATTTACTATTTCCTTTCATCCGAACAATGAGGAAGTTCAATTATGTTCTTGTTTTGTACACAGTTATCTATTGTTATGTGTTCTACATTATGTTTCTGTATCTTGCTCTATTTAAATTTCAAATTACTTCTGTCCACATGGAGAAAACATTTTGCTGCGGTAATTATTTTTTCTTTCACACTTTTTAGTTATTTATTCATTTATTTTTTTCAAAATGTTCATTGTTTGGGTTTGAAAGAGTTAGGTTGTCAAATTCCGAAAATCTCCTTTGTTTAAAGAATGGCCCTTTAATAAATTTAAATAATCATTAAAAAGTAAGCTTCAAATGTCATACATAAGCGAATTTTTCTATGACTTTTCCCTAAAGGGATTTTCTACCATTTTATTTCTATTTTCTTCTTACTGAAACCGATTACAGCTTTAAAAATAGACTTCCCCCCCCCCACATAATTTAGAATAGAAGAATATAATGCATTTATTTCGCGATGAAGTAGCAAAGCTAAGAAATAGTTATGGTACGATTGCTTTAAACGGCAATAAATGCCCATTGGACAAATTGTAATAGGAGGATTTTTGATTACTTTATCAGGTCACTTCCTACGTTATATTTGAAGCCAGGCTTCAGATAGTGTCGTTTTAATGAAGAAAAATCAGTAAATTATCTTTAAAAACATAATTAGCTACAACAGACGCCGCTTAATGCGATCACTTCGGCGCCACGGGATTTTGATAACAATATCCGATCAATAACAATAAGCGATTGAAGAAATAAAAGATATTTGAGATATCTAATATTATTAAGGTATCTAATTACTTATGATAAAATGAAAACTTAACAACTTAAACAAAACTTAAACCTAGAATCAAATAGAAATGCATCCAACATAAAATGGAATATTGAAAGAGTGAATATTTACTGAAAGAATTCGATTATTTCTTTTTCTCTAGAATTTTTCCTTAAGCGTTCATTACAAATTGTTCATACACATACGATTTTTGAAATTTGTCGGAATGAAGGTGTGCCTCATCTCAAAATTATCGAATACTGATTCAGAGCTTTTTCTTCTGAGCTTCTAATATGCATGCTTAACACCAATAGACAAAAAAATACATAATTTTTCTTGAAATTTATACCCTGACGCTGAGTTTTAACAAAATCACATTCGCTAGTTCATTTTTGACGAATCAGACTGAAAAATGTGTTAACATTAAACGAAAAGTTCGTCACACGGTTGATTTTGAACCGACTGAAATTGCGGTTGGTGCCGGATGATTTCGATAACAATAAGCGACTGAGAACAATAGCCGTGATTACATTAAGCGGCATGTACTGTGTTTTCTAAACGTTGTTAGTTATATTTCTTAATGGTTGGCAACTGTACGTATGTATGCACAACTCCTGAAAAAAAACGCCCATTTGTACTTTATTCGGCTGGCTTTCGCCGTTCAACATTGTTACATGTACAAATCGTTTACGATTAACGTAGACTTTAATTTCCTATACATAAAATTTGCATAAAGGGCTATCCAATATTTAAATACGCACCAACTTTTTTTCCCCAATGGTTACACCCAGGTTTAACTTTAAAAAAAATTCTTATTTTAACCCCGGATACCAATCTTCAATTCATTTGAACTAAAAATGAATGAGTTAGTTATGAAGTTCTAAAATTTCTCCCCTATGTTAAAATATATTTTCACACTTTAATTTGTATCTCATTTAATATTAAGAAGCTGATTTTTATTCGTACTATTGGAGCTAAAAGGCCAAACATAATTTACTATTATTTTAATTTTACAATAAATATCAATATGAATTATGAATCTTTAAATTAATATTAAAAAAAATGTGAATAGGAAACTAGCCAAATTTCGACAGAAACACGTGCAGAAAGTAATTTTACATGGATGTGCAAAATTTCAAATTTTTACGTGTAGTTGTTTATGTTATATTAAATAGAAGGCGTTTTTTTTTTGTTGAGTTAGGTGGCCGTATATCAATTCATAAAGAGATAAACTTACGAAAGTTATCATTAAAATGTATGTTTAAATGATTATTTAAATGTATAGTTTATAATTGTTAACGAGTGCGTATATCGTGACTGACAGAAAATATGTTTTCGTCTACCACTTTGTATATTTACATTAGAAAATGGCTTTGAATTCATTACCGAGTTCTTTATGTAACATGAATTTAATATTTTAATATGAGTTTTAGCGGCAATTTAATGCCGCTGAAAAACTCAGCTGTGTTAAAGTTTGTCCTAGCATGAAATAAACGTAAATACTGCTTGTTTGAGTATGATCGTCATTATAAATAAAGACTTTTTAAAAATTCACACATACTACATTCTTCTAAATTTACTACTATTTCTCCAAAATAATAACACGACATTACATACATAATATTAATTCGCTTCGAAATTATTGCCTATGTTAATTACGAAATAGTATTATAAGACAATTATGTAATTAAAACACACCTGAAGCCAGAAATTATTATATATCACGTTCATAAGTCTATGTATTTAATTTTTTTGAAGTTCTGCTAATTCAACGATCTCCATTTTCTTCGCCTCGGTGGAAATATGAACAACCTGGATGCGCAGCTACCCAGCGTGCGTAGCGCCATCTGTTTGCAACAACGGCGTTATCCAACTTTCTAAGAGTCCCCTCCTATAAATTTACCTTCGTGACCTAGACACATGATTCGCAGGGAGTATTATGCGTTCAAGAGTGCCTTCAGTGCAGTACACAGAACGGTATGCTTTTTTAGGTTATTACTCGACCAGAGAGTCGAGTGTGACATATTTTTCAGCGACAAAATCAATAATGAGTTTTGAAAGAAAACAATTTTTTTTTATATTTAAAAGTATGAATTTTAATTTCCGGTTGTTAAATAAAAAAGGGACAATTCTAAATAACTATGTCACATGATCGTTAATTCCATATTTCGTGTGCCTACATCAATTTATTGCTCTTCCTTTAAACCAGAACACATTCTTTACTCTAAAGCATAAAAAATATGGAATGTTATTATTATTATTTGAAAAAGAATTCGATTTATAACCTGTAATTTACAGTAGTTTTCATTACTTATCTCTGTTTCTCTACATATTTTAAAAAGTAGATGTTGGCATAGCCGAACCATTCAATAGGGCCTCTCGCTTCCTCCTTGCATTCGAAAGTTTAGGCTTTCGAATACAAGGAGGAATAAGAAGAAAGTATATATGAGTAAGAAGACAATTGACACTATTTCCCAGGTCCTATACACGGCCTTTTATCTCGGCGATGAGAACGCGCTATGTTAGGGGTCTGGAAACTACGGCCTTTTAGATAGATGGGGTCGCAAGGCCCTCTCATCCGGCCCGTGGGAATCCTTTTTTTTCTACGGGGAAAAATACGGAAATTACGTGTATGCAAAGATCAGCTGACGCTTACGTAGTTGATACGTTTTTTACCGAATTAAATTAATAGGGCGGAATAGTATGTTGTTTTCCAACTGATCACTACATTTCAAAACTTTTTCGCTGCTTACTTTTCCTACATCTGTTCATAGTCAGTGCTATGATATAGCAAACTTGTGTATGGTAGAAGAGCATATTTGTCTAATGATGATCTCAGATAACTGTTGATGTTAGGGACATTAAATCTAAAGCCAGAATTGTCTTCTATTTCGACATCCAGGAAACAGTTTTACCATTCTCACTAATATACGTGTTCATGTGCATTTGTAGTGTATCAATGTGTTATTAAATAATAGCTCAATAAAATAAGATAAAAAAAATGAAAACAACTTTTTTACATTTTCTTTCACTTCACAAAGGCAAAAGTGATATGCAAAAACATATTGAAATATTCTTAACCCTTCCTTTATAAAAATTTATTACTGATTTCTGTACCTAATTTAAACCTAATGCTATTTGACATTTAATAACAAAAGCATATTTATTACCATTTCTAAAAATATGAAGAGGTACTATGTTCAATGCAGATATGACAAACAATACGGAATATCATTAACCACATTATTACACAGAGTTCTTCAATTAGAATAAGGTAAAACATGCAAAGCAACCGTAGCACAGTTTGCACAGTTTTATGATTTTTTTAAAAAGAAATTTACTAGTATTTGTTCCATTAAGGAATGTGTCATTCGTTAATACATGTTGTTGAAACTTTAAAATATTCACAAGAGTTAAATATTGTCTTTCCATGTGTCATGAATCGTAATACCAAAATATGTAAAAAAAAAGAAAGATTTTTAAAAAGTTACTTCCAATTATATTTATCACAATTATAATATAAATATACTAATATAATAATTTAAAAAAACTCATTGAGAACGTTTTCGAAAAGTTTTGAGTACAAAAATTTGTATAATACATTTTTAACTTTAAAAAAAATCTAAGGAGAGATATATGTTCCGAAATCACGGTTTAAAAATTAGCTATTCACCTTTTGTAATAAGAATGCACACCGTGTTGAAAAGAAAAGGGCTTTTAGAATTTTTCAATAAATGATGCTGGCAGTTCAATTTATGCAAAAGTAAGCTGGTGAAAAGAAAACCATGGTAAAATCGACTTTATTCGTTGAATTTTATGATTTTGATACAATCACCATCACTGAAACTACGGAATCTAGAATAATTTTGCCTACCATTCAATCAATCTCCACTTGTCATAGTGGATTTTGAGTGTGTTCAGAGCTTTTATCGAGTTTAAGATCTTCTAGACGTTGTAGCTTCAGGCAACTGAAGCTTTGAAGTCCTCGTTGGTAAATTTTCGGACGGTAAACACACAATGGTGGATTTTCGGAACTGAGATGTGGGACTTGGCATAGTAAGCTGCATTGCTTAAAGATCCCAAAAATGCATTTAGCTAATCGATGAATTTCTCGGTTTTGGAGATGGGGGTAGCGATATGTCAAAAGTTGCCAAAATTGCTCACTTGTGACAGTTAATCTCCAAGTTTGGCTTCAAAAAAAAAGAATTTTTTCAAAAAGAAAATGTATTCAGCTTGGCGATATCTTCTAATATTTGGCGAGATACTGCCAAACACTATTACTTTACTAAGTGAATAACGGTGGTTTGGATATTTGGCTGACGGAGAGAAATGTTTCATGGTGCTAAATTCACTAATTTGCAAAGAATATATGGAGGACCATTGTAATGGCAATCATAATGGGAAGTGATTATCGGTTATGTGATTGTGCAAATCTCCAAGAAATAACAATCGCCATTGGTGGCAAACATCTAATCTTCTTTGGAATACCTTCTTTTATGGTAAAATAATACAGAGCTTCCAAGTCTCCGGCTTTTTACGGGACATTTCCCACCACAATGTTTAGACAGTTTTATTTTATATTAAATATTTGAAGTTATTTTAGCTATAAACCCGTAAATAAAAATTAGTGGTGGGAAATCTCCAGAAAAGATCCGGAGACTTGGCAGCTCTGGTAATATGAAGTCACTTTTCTTTCAAAAAGATCATACTTGTATCCCTTAAACGGACGAAATCGCGTCAGCTTCTGAAAGGAAAACATTCGATCACTTTTTAACAATTACCTGCATGAGCGCTTTGTAACGACGAGCATAATTCACGTTTTAAGATTTGTTTTCATAAAATAAAACTGTTTGAGATTTTCTTAATGGCGTGTGGTGAGAGCTTTTACCGAGCCTAGGACCTTCAAGGCGCGGTACCTCCAGGCGTTATCCGATCTAATAAAAGGCATCCTCGGTCCCGGAACATAAATGTCGAAGGTCTAGTCTACTGCTACGTTAATTCAACATCTTCTATATGCAGAAAGTTTTTCAACTGAAGCTTTGACGTCATCCCTGCTAAATTTTCGGATGGTTATAAAATATTAGTGCTGGAAGTTAATAAAATATTTGTGTAACAAAGACACGTTATTAAATTTGTTAATAGCGAATTGCGTTTTTATCTTCTTTCAGAAAATTCTTTAACTTCTATCAACAGATTTACAGATTTTTTTCAGTTTAATTGATTTTATAGTGTTAATATTTTGACTTGTTATACTAGTAGTCAATGCTGAATATTGAATATCATTTAAAATTCAAGATAACTTTTCATCAAATTCAAGATAAAAATTTAAGTGCCTTTTGAATACAAAATAATTTAATAACGTGAATTTTTACTATACAATACCCATATTTCAAAAATTACTACTTGAAAAATTTTATCTCAAATTAGTAAAAATATCTTTGTGTTTTCTTTCCCCAGGAGTGGCCGAGCGCGATTGCGCTCTCCACTGGGAGACGGAAGGTGCTGGTTCAAAGCCAGGTCGCGTCCGTCGACCTAAATGTTCGAAGTTTTCCGTGGCCTTTTTCGAATCTCCCCTTGCGTAGACATTTCATTTTATTGTGTGCTTGAGTAAAACCATCAGAAAAATATTGAAATATTTACTTTTAACAACGTACTTGTTCCTGAGAGCTCGCTCCTCTGTACGCTGAAAAGCAAATAAAAAAAAAGAAATGTTACTGTGAAAGCACTAACAAAAAGGAAGCACTACCAGCAGTAAGAATCGGTTATTCGAACTGGCGCAATCAGTCATTTGAAAAGTCCGCCAGCTGTGTCCAGCGCTGTGTACGTTTGGAGTATCTGGCAATACTTTTTGTTAATTTCATCTCCATCAAGTTATTTTTTACTGTCGATGAAAGATAGTTTAAAGGAAAAAAAAAGAAACACGTTTTTCTTTCACGGGCTTTTCCATATGTATAATTTCTGTACCATCATCATTTTGGTACGGAATCGAGGTAAAGCAATGCTATGACTTCATGTTTTAGATAGTCACGTACTATTTTCACAAGGAAGATTGACTTTCCTACTATTAAAACTGAGAAAGTTGAAATGGAGGGGAAAGAAAATAGTTATTTTAAGAATAACCTTGATGACTAACACTTTATTTTCTTATTTTTTAAATTCATTTGGGAATGTTTCAATCAACGTAAATTCATATAGTTCAGATTTAATTTTGTAAAACATTATTGTTATCTCAAAACAGCAGTTAAAAAAAAGAAATATGCGTTAAAAATCAAAATTAACTTTTCTATTCGACCTATACTGTAATAGAAGGACCCCAGTTCGTGCAGCTCATATCATAAAGAAAGCCTAACAACTGAAGCACTGACGTCATCACGAGGCCTTCGAATAATGAAGTCATCACTGTTTTATTTTAATAAAGTAAAACTATTTAAATTGTCTGATAAATGCTAAAAATATTAGAAAAATATCTTACTTTAAAGATAAATATAATGCTATAAAAAAAATTAATTTTAATCCCCTTCCTTATCCCATTACATAATTAGTTACAGTTAAGGGCTTGTCGATTGTCGTAAATTTAAATTTTCTATCTCAAATCATTAAAATGCTGTTATGCCGGAGTAAATCAACGAGAAATTTAAATGGTATTGCTTTGTGAAATTAAAACTGCCATAACAACTGAAGGATCTCGAATGGCATGAAAAATTGGTAACGTAGGGCATTTTTTGTAAACATTATTTGTGTTATCCGAAGGAATTCAGAAAAAAGGGTATTTACCTTAAAATAAGGAAAGATCATATTTTCGGAGGCTAGATTCTATAGTTGCACGGTACAAGCTGTACCAACACCTCCTAGATCTAGAAGGCACGAAAACAAAAATTGTTACGTCTTTTATAGGTCTTCCAAAACGGTACACAGTTTTACTTTCACAAACTTAAACTATTTAAAATTTCTGATGGATGATAAAAATTTTACAAAATATCTTAGGTTGAAGATAACAGTTTTACCTTTATACCTTAGAAGTTAATTTTTTACCTTTCTGATAAAAAATAATGTATTATGATCTATTTCTATATGATATCACTTAATTAGTGCTAGTTAAATTTTCCATTTTGTCGTAAAATCAGCTTTTCTTATTAAATCATTAGAGTGATTTATGATGGAGTAAAGCCACCACAAACTTTGAATAGTTTTATTATGTGAAATTAAATGTGTGATGGCGTCATTATAGTGACCTAGGGATTCCGAAAACGTTTCTGTTCCCCGGCATTGTATATCTAGGAAGTGTTAGCTCTACCGGCTGCAGAGGGATACATTCGGAGGTCTTGCCGATACCTTGCGGCGATTTTGAGACTTTGGGGAGATTTTATTATTAAGATCGACAGTTACCTAGAAAAAAATATTTTTTAAGACGCTAGCCCAAGCTCGTTAAACATGCGTACGCGCACTATATATTCTGTTATTACGGGCTATTGTAAGTTCGCAGATAGTTTTGAATTATGTGCACAGATAGTTTATTATTTTATGTGAATATGCGGATAACGTTCAGATACGTAATTCATTAATTAAATAATTTAAACTTTGTAAAATCACACACATGAAAATTACTATTCGTTTTGGGGGAAAAATGTTCGCTTTTGGTCAGTGGAAGAAAAGTACCACCTACTTCACAGAAGAAAGAGAACAGAAAAAGTAGAAAGACGCGAAGGGCGAGTTGATATTCGGAATAAAGCAAGAAACCACGGAGAATTAAAAAAAAGTCTCGAAGGAAGGAAGATATTAGCAAAAACAAGATGGTAAATAAAAATAAATTTAAATAAAAATGAATTAATAAAAGAAAAAACTGCACAAACAACAGAAAAACAATAATAGTGGTTAAGAAAAACATAAATACATTTTTTAAAGAGCAAGACAGAAATAGTTTTAGTTGCTTATTTTTTTTTTTTTTTTTTTTTTTGTATTATCATAAAGACAAAAATCTGATGTGTCCAACACATGACTTCCTTGCACGTCCATTAGATCAAAAATATTTTCGACGCACTTCCTCTAAATTTATTTGTTTGAAAGAGATAAAATATCAATAATAGTAAGGTTTAGCGATTTCTAGCCAAATATTTCGATATCGCCAAGCTGAGTTCAATTTAAAAGATTTCCTTCTGACACTTTATTTGGCGATATTTCACCAAAAGCCGACAAACTTGAGATAGTCAGCGAGATTTTGGGGATAGCCAAAGTAGTCATTGACCACAGACTTTCAATGAATTGAATGCATCTATACACCTCAATGTATTTAAAGTCATTTGGCTCACCATGTAAATAAATTCTCAGTCGATTGCTGTCAAAAAAGATATTGAAAACAGTTAGATATTACAATAGTTCTAAATACAAAGTTAAAAAATCTACGGGTTAAAGTTTTAGAGTTATACAAAATAGGAAATAATTTTTGGCGCCAAATTTGGCGATATTTCGGCGAAACTCGTCAATGTCGACGACATTTGGCGAGATTTTAAGCATAAACCAAACAATGACAGATTATCGCCAAATTTGGCGATATTTCGCCAAAACTCGCCAAGAACGATGACAAATGGCGATACTTTGGGCATGGACCAAATGACTGACTATCGCCAAATTTGGCGATATTTCGCCAAAACTCGCCAAGGTCGAGGACAGACGGCGAGATTTTGGGTATGTACCAAACAATGACTGTCTACAGTTGTATTATAATGAAGATGTCCATAGACATTAAGGTACTGAAATTCTTTTCGGTGGTCCTGTAAATAAACTCTCCAGTAGATTGGAACCAAAAATCGAGATGCACAACTAGATGTTACAACATTCTTATATATGAAATTTCATAATAGTTTTTGAGATTTGAGAGTTAAATATGCACTCACGTACACCAAAAGTCGCCAAGCTTGGCGTCTTTTGGCACAGTTCTTGAGGGAGGCACGTGACCGTGGTCGGACCATTACCTAACTTATGTGGTAGGACGGTATTGTGCTTGAAATGGATGAATGCCCCTAAAATTGCTATTGGCCGTAATGTATTGGAAATCTTTTGAGTGTTCCTGTAGCAGAACTATAAATGATAAAGACACTTTTTTTTAATGGAGAAATTCATTTTCTAACTCTTTACAGAATATATCACTTCTGAGTCGTTTGAAATATCCCAATACCTCTGAAAAACGCTTTGATGAATTTCGGCCCATAGAGCGTAATGTATTTCGAATCTTTTGGGCGGTCCTGTAGATAAACTATTCAGTCGAATGGAACCGAAAGGGGAGGTGCACAACTAGATGTTACAACAATCCTAAATATAAAGTTTCAACATTCTACGCCTAGTAGCTTTTGAGTTAGGCGAGTTTAATGAATTTCGGCCCATAGAGCGTAATGTATTTCGAATCTTTTGGGCGGTCCTGTACATAAACTATCCATTCGATTGCCACCAAAAGGGGAGGTGCACAACTAGATCATAGAACAATCCTAAATATCAAATCTCAACATTCTACGACCAATAGTTTTTGAGATATGCGAGTTACATACATACGTACGTACGTACGTACAGACGGCATGGAAAAACTGGCCACAGTAGACTCGCCACTGGTCAGAATGAGTTGCAGACGCGTTAATATGATCGTGCATGCTAGCCTACGATGAGATGCATCGAAAAAAATTTTTAAATTAAATTTAGAGGTAGTCAAAATCGGTTTTTATGTCGAAATTTGGCCCCCAAAATTTTTCGGGATCACATTACTTCCTTATACTACGTACAAGGAAGTAACAAAGCGCAAACAACAGCAATAAATAAATATAAATATGTAAAATAAGGTGGAAGGGGGGCAGAGGAAAGGCGTAAACTCATTATTTTCATAAGAAATAGCCGTTCCAGTCTCTTATTTATTATTACGTGAATACACGTTAGAACCCCTTAGAAAGTCCTCCTGCCAAGGCACCCCTCATCCTAGGCAGATACCCCGCGTGCAGGTTTGCCTTAAAACACAAACGCTCAAACACTTATTTATTATTATTATATATTTCGTATCAGGAAAGACGATTATGGACAGCTATAAAGCTATGAAGGCATTATCGATGAACAAATTTCAGTTTTGCTCAATTAAATGGGTTTTCTAGTCTAGTGTTATCACTTTTTCACAGCGCCAACTTTTAGGCACTCTTTTTTGGAAGTTTCACCACCAGAATATTTTAAGAGATATAATATGAGTTACAAAAAGTCAAACGTGTTACTAGCTGTGCAATTTACGAAGTGTGTAGCTAGTTTGATTTTTATTGCATTGTCTGACTCCGACGTCAATAAAAACTACTCTTATAAGACATTTCTGGAGAAACGATTATATTTTTCAGGATTACTTCTTATTTACAAACTTAAATATATACGAATGAGCAAAGTAAATCAGAAAAGTAACAAAACAGAAGGCTTCTTCGTTTTTCAGGAATTTTTCTGAAATACATGACCCAGAAAACGGTTTAAAAAATAAACGTATTTTGGGGCGTCTTTTCACAAGCTTTACTGTACACTGCAACAAAGGATAAACCCGAATCAGTTTTTTAAAAAAGTTAAAGGAATCTTAAATGCCAGTTATCAGGTACAGGGGGGGGGGGGCAAGATAGGAAGTATAGCCAATAATCGTCTCGTAAAAACATCTCTATCTAAAAAACATACATGTAAGATAAAATAATTATCAGTATATTCTGTTATAAAAACTGAAATGGAAATGCGCAAGATAAGAATCTTAAAATGGCAAAAACATATATTTTCCTTCTTTCTAATTAAATAACTTATCGAATGCATGGAAATGAATGCAGCATTTCGTAATTTCATTCATGTACTTTCATTTGTAACTTGAGACACCTAGCATAAAAGACATTCAATAAAACTCTGAGTTCCAGAGAAAAGATAATAACTTGAAAATTTTGAGACTATTAAGAGCATAGTTGCTCACTTTTACGGAATACAACTAATCACTTTTTCTAAACAGTAGTTTAATATTAGAATATAGCGCAATTTCGCAAGGGTATTAATAACTGGAAATCAGAATTGTTCCCTCATAAAAATTATCCCTGTTAGATTATAGGGAACTACAATTAAAAGGAAAAGTGGATAACATTAAAAAAAGGGAAGGGGTGAGGGGAAAATAGGGAACGAGGAAATGAAGCATTCAAAGCTTCTGATAGCAAAAATGCAGATTTGAAATAATGTTTAATAAAATATACTGTTTATAAAAAGTGGCTGTTTATATTCCGTAAAAATTGGCAACAATGTTAAGAGTTAACAGGATCTAACTCTGCAGTGGCAAGTAGGATAGCTTGCTAAAGAAAGCTGATTCAATTTTTCACTTTCCTCTTGAATGGTTGATTATTAAAGTAATAAAGTTCCCTTTTACTTGAGTAAAAGGATTAAAATTCACACTGTATCGTATTCTGATACGTATTTAAAGAGAATCTTCTAAAAATATAATTCATGTATGCATAAAATAATGATTTTTAGCTTTTCTCGGCAAAATCAAATATTAGCAAAGAATGTACAGTGTTAAACATTTTGTTTCCTCTTTTGTTTTACTAATATAATTTTTAAAAAGAGGTGTACATTTTCTCTTATTTCGAGTTAATTAAGCGCCACTTTTACTAGAAACACCTAATTAGATAATAATTACTTTATTAAATACAGCCTACTAAAATTGTCCTTTCTAATTTATGTTTTACTCGACGAGAACCATTTTTTTTTGCTAAGTCACTTAAGATGAAATAAGATAAGGTTTAAATTTGAAGTGGAGGACATGAATATCTTCTTGCAAGCTTAATTCTTCAGATAAATAAATAATAATAATAATAATAATAATAATAACTTTTTTTAATCACACATGTTAAAAAGATAGTTAAAAAACAACTATTAGCGAATAAGAAAAAAATTATTTTAAGTAAACATATGAACAAAGTAAAATTTTACGTAGGTATTAAGCTAGAGAAATTTTTCGTCCAGTTTGATCATACTACATTTTATATATACTTATAATTTTCTTTGATTATTTTTGGGTTCTTTGTTTTAGCAAAATTCTATTAATTGCCACCCCCATCCGCTAGTTCTTGATTTTTTGAATTTGTGTTCGAGTTTAATTTTTGAGGATGAAAGGTATACTCTTTGTATTATCCAAAACGTAGTTGAAGAAAGTTTGTATTCGATTTTGAGAAGGTTCCTCTGATCAGTAATTAGGCATTAGGGTACCTGTAAACGGAAACGAAACTTTACTATCAGTTGCAGCAAATCACATGTACCGAAACAAGAGTTATATAGGTATTTAGTCACATAGTATTGCCACTGTAAGAAAAAAAATTGATACAGATTTTTTTTTTCTTGAATAGATAATAATCGAAAATATTGTTTAATGCACTTATGTTGTTTATCTCTCAATTAAAGTCTCTAATTACAAATTAATTTACTTATCAAAATTAAATGAAAGTTTATAATGTACTATTTTTATTTAGAAAATATTCAATCAAAATGAACGAAACTAAAATATGTTGAGCAGCAGAATTAAGAAGACTAGCAAAATAAAAATTATGCTTCCAGTTTAAAGATTTCGCGGTGTTTGAGTTATATCTTTTTTTCCAGCTTTGGGCTAATTAAGTGTCATTTTTAACACACATAACTAATTACATCCTAATTACTTAATTAAATCAGCTGTAAGTGTGTTACACCGATCTTTTTTTTATCCTTTTTACGAATGACTTAATCCTTTAATTATCTAAAGTTAGCTGAAGCTTAGGATGATAGATTTAATTAAAGATTTTTTCCTATGCATTTCAAATATAATACAAGATATTACGATTTCGAGAGAAATGCTATGCCCGTAACAAGAAATTATGAACATTTGATTAATTCTTCATTTATTACAGCAGCAAATTGTAAGTAAGATTAAAGCTTCGGACCCGAATGCAATCCGAGCAGTTTTTAGTTAGCAGTTACCGTACATTAAATCACCCGAAGCTTAAGGAAGACCTGATGCACAGAGTATTAATAAGTATTAAGCATACAACTTTGCTTCTACGGTCTCCTGTAAACAGCTTCGGGGTAAGTAGCGGTCGAAATAAATTGGTCATAGGCATCATGCTATAATCTTCGATATTCTCAACATAACCATATAAAAACTCAGTCAATTTATGTCTGCATCATAAAGTTATTCTCGAGCATGGGGATATATACTGGCTCCTTTTTCATCACAACCCTTTGCACTCCACTAGTCATGTGGCCGAGGGAGCGAGGCCATTTTAATATCTCGGACTAAGATGGTCACACTCACTTGGGCGCATGACTTTTCGAGTGCAAAGCGGTGCAGCTAAAATGTTAATACTGTAGCCTGTATGCCTGTATATCTCGTCTGCCACGGTTATTTTCGTTCAAAGAAATACCAGTTTACACGCCAAATTCTCAACATTCGCGGTGGCGTTTTAATTTTCTGCTTCAGTTCTCAATGCGAAGACTGCTATATCTGCGGAAGAGAAAATGTTTGGAACAGGCAAAAATCGAGGCATAGTAAAATCTCTCTAATCCGTCACCTCAGGAATTGGGGGCATGGCTAGAACGTAAAAAAAAGGTCGGATTATCATAGAGTACAGAAAAATTTTCAATTTACCGTAAAAGAAACAATCTCTTACTTAAAAATGACTGGATGTACTGTTCGTTTTAACGAAAACATTACAATAAACCACACAAAAGCTGTTAATATTATTGAAAAAGTGCGAACCTGATGTATTTATTGTGTATATGTATGTATATAACATGGGTAGGGAAATAGTTCGGCTCGGGCACGGTGAGATGAAGCGGCGCGATGTTCTAGCCGATAGCGGACGAGAGAGGTTCTACTGTACTGTTCATCAGAATCAAGAATAATTAGCACGCTCATTGTGTTGATTCAAGAAGCAATTTCAACCTTGAATCATAACTATGGACCTTTTACAGGCTAATGTTCCCAATTGGGAACATCAATTTAAAAATTTATTCAAAAACGAAAATTTATCAACATTGACTTAGCAGATAAAGTTAGATAACCAATTAGCAGATAACCAATTAGAAGATAAACAATTAGCAGATAAAGTTGAAATTTGACGATATTTTGAAATAGAATTTGCATTTCCATCATTACTACGGAAACTCGACAAAAAAATCATGAATATAGCCGTTTTTATTAATTTTTACAGAGCTTTCTTGATACGCTCCCCTCCCCCTTCAAACTTTAATTAATAAAAGTATAAATTTAATTAATATCTTTACTTAAATTTATAATTTTATTAATTCTTAACATTTCACTTATTATTTAATCTACCCATCAGTATATTCCGTTTCTGAACCAATGTAAAAGGAGTGATAAATGACCCAGGCTCCCATTCAGGAGTACAGTCAACACTGCATAAATATTTTCTAGCGAACAAAGGATCGCCCGGAAGGTCTGGTTCGCAAATCTTAAGATTTAAGAACTTGTCTAAGCCAATTAATCAGACTTCGATATCTAAAGAAACATTTTATGTTGCGTGTTAAGACCAGTTTTTGTTGCAGAAAATGATCTTCAACGAGCAGCTACGCATGATTAAATGCGTACTCAGTCATGACCTTCACAACTAAGACCTGCTGCCTTAAGGATTGCGTCATCCTAAGCAGGCTGATTTAGGTATAAAATTAAAATATATAACATGAAATTTAAATTCTGGTTGCTTATCATCATTTTATCAAATTTATCAGTACTTAAAAACGTACCTTCAGTACAAAAGTTAAAATTATATATATATATATATATATATATATAAACATTGGAGCTGCAATCACAATTTCTAAATGCATTTTTTGTGTCATATTTAATCCGTAATCAATAATAATTCAAAATAAATATAGGAAATAATAAATTTTATAAACTGATGATAAGCTACATAGGATGACTCAAAAATTAAGTCAGCAGGCCTTGTTTTCGAAGGTCACGACTCAGTTCTCTTTTTTTGAAGAAAATTCTGGTGCCCATGAGAACATTAAAAGTTAAATACCATATTTCATCTTTCAGTAATGCATCTTATGTAATTTCGTTGCATTATGATATTCGCACCTTTCAAATCGTAAATTTTTGTCAATATATGAAAATCCATTCAAAAGAAAAGGCAACTACGCATTCAAAATGTTATTTCTAAATATACATTTTTAGCGGAAGTTTTCTCTAGGAACGAATTTATTGTTTCACGTATCACTTAACAAAATTTATTGCCACTCTAAAATCAAGATAACTGAAATAAGACAATAATTTTCTTAAAAGTTTCCAGTCATTCTACTTAATCTAGGTTATGGTCTCTGCATGCAAATATAAAACTTATTCTCTTAATTTAGTTTCCGGCTTCTTTTTAATGAATATGTCAACTCAAAAATGATGTAACATGAAACAATGAATATGATCCACTGCAAAAAAAAAAGCAAAAAAAAAAAAAATCCCTTCAACATTTTGTGAATAATTTGTTTCAAAATTCTGATCTTTGTTTCTTCAGTCAATCTAATTAGGTGTCAGTTTAAAATCAAGCAGATAATTACATTAAAATTACTTAATTAAATCAACAAGACGAACCGTTTACGAAGAGTTGCTTGTTTCTTTCTGTGTTCACAGACTGTGTCTTACATTTTATTAGCGGAAGTTCGACTAGGTGTAATGAATTAATTTTGATATGTTAAGCCAGTGGTGCGAAAACCGGGGGCGCGAGAAAATTTTTGGGGGTCGCCAAATTCAAAGAAATTCAAATTTATGAAAAATCTACAATTATTCATTTCAAAGAACAATAAAAGAATAATACAAGAGAAAAAGCTGACAATTATTATTTTAGGAGCGCGATATTCGCGATCGCTATCACGGGGCTTCAAAACCCCATTATCATGCATAGTGATTTGCAGTATCGGCTGCTTACTTCCACCTAACATGGAGAACGACAGTTCTACGAGTGACGCAGCCAGTGGCGGACCGAGCAGAACAAGCGCCCGGGGAAAGATACCTTTTTGGCGCCCCTCCATCCTATTTTTTATCAAATTTTCTTTGTCTCAGAGACTATTTGGCGCCCCTCTGCTAGCAGCGCCCGGGCTGGAGCCCCGGCTTGCCCACCCCTAGATCCGGCACTGGACGCAGCCAACACCAACCAACCAGCCGCCCAAATACTGCGACACTTATATTTACAGCTCGTTTGGGTTTAAAAATCTCTGCCATTTGGATCTCGGAATCCGCTCTAATGATTTTTTAAAATTATTATATGACTTTAAAATTATTATATGACTTTAATCGGTGCTAAATTCGATGACTAACGTCGCCCGATTAGTTAGGAAAACTCGTTTTTTTTAATTTAAGGGGACAGCCTACTTTTAAAATGCCCCAAAAATTGATTTTGAAATTTTTATCTCATTAAATAGTTTACTTTATTGTAGAAAGATTGATACCAACCATTTTTCTGTATGACAATTATTTATTGAGATAAAAAGGAAAATGTAAACGCAAGTTGGGCAGCATGCTGTAGAAGCTGCAACTAATGTTGACACTAAAAGCATAAAAGAGGCAGAAAAGAAATGTGCAGAATTTAATTTAGAAACTCGAAGAGCCAGAAAAATGCTCAACAGTTCTCAGTTTCAGGCAATAAAAGAAAACGAAGGCAATGTGCATGAAAGCGGAAAATTTTAAATCGAAAAGTTCATAAAGTGAAATAAAATCAAATTTTTATGTTGCATAGTAAAAAAATATGTACATGGATATAATTAGTAAAATAACTTCAAATAATGTACTTTACCAATATTCGTGCCTTTATATCCTAAAAATGTATCTTTTGTAAAGGTATGTACATATTTTTTCATATTTACAATTGTCGAGCTTTTCTTTAGATTGATGTTTCTTAAGCCATATTAAAACATATTTTGGGTTAATCATTTTAAATACTCAGTAAAATTATTTTTAAATAGTAAATGTTTCAATAGAAAATGTTTTTAATTTTTAAAAATTAAATTTATGTTCAAAACTACAATTTGAACTTTAATTGGCGTTTTCTCAAAACACTGTTTTTCAAGTTTGCGCGCATGATATTTTAAAAACTATTAAAGATATCAACTTGAAATTTTTCTCAGGCATTTATTTTAATATAATGAACGAAATTGACTAAAATGAAATGGTTGTGTTTCATAGAAAAAAAGTTATGATTGTAAAACTATCAAAATTTTTATGGTAATTTAAACTTTTAGATTAAATATTTTTTTTAATTTAAATTATGAAAATAATTAAACCATTTTAGTTTAGATTGTTAATTATAATGTTTTGTTTAATTTAGAAAAAAATTATGAGGATCGAAGGAATTCTAATTGAGATATCTTGCGCGCAGTGGGAAAGTACCCTGTTGAATTGTTTTTACAATATTGTGTGGTAAAATAATATTTTTAAAATTATCACCTTTATAATAAACTACAATAATATTTTTAATCAATAGAGTAATGTCATAGTAGTTAACTGAAAAAAATTGTGTTTCTGCATGCATTCATTATTTTTTTTTTTAATTATGAAAGTTGAACTAAAATTTCTACATTTTCCCATTCTTAAAAGTAGGCTGTCCCCTTAATCCAGTTTAAAGAGTTAGGAGACTTAACTCCCGCGTATAAATACGTAAATCATCTTCGTTGACATGGTAACAAGGAATGGAGTATTAATACAGTGCTGTTGGCGGATGCGAAAGTGCGAGAGTAGTAAGGCCTAAGAAAATATTTTTAAGGATAAGTTAGTTCTTTAATTTTTTTGGGTTCAATTAATCATTAATTATCATCACAGTATTCCAAATTGTAATATATATGCTCTGGACAAAATTGATGCAAACAATTGACATAAAAAATCTAAAGGGAAATGACTCTGGGCTCAATCTCAATCCATGATTTCATACACACTTAATAATAATTCCGACATCCTTCCTTTTGAATATGTGATCCCTTATGTTTTAATTAGTCACTAATAATATTTCTCTTTCTTTTCGCTTTTGGCTCTCAGCTATCCGAGATGTCGCGTAGATCTGTGACAACATCTGTACAACTTAACTTATAACGTAAACCAGTTTGTGCCTCGATAGCTAGTAAGTTACGCATATGGTTTGTATCCAGACGTCTTGAATTCGATTCCCACTGTCGATCTTTTGCGAGATGGGCTTTGTTTTACTGTCGTTTTTATTTTATTTCATTTTAAAAAATAATATCAGATTATTATATACTTTACTTATTTTTTCAGTAATTTATTTTGCTATAATTAATAATTAAAAATAGTTAAAACTTTGAATTAAAAAATAATTAATTTAAGTATTTTTTGGTATAACTCCTTCATAACTTTTTCTTTAAGTATTTCGTGTCATATTCTGATGATGTCTAGTATTTTGATAGCTATTTCTAATTAAAATTAAGTCTTTATTTTTCTAATATGATTAACACTATTTGTAAAATTCAATGTCTAATTAATATTTCAATGAATCTTTTTTTCACCAGAAAGCTCACATCTATAATAATAAAAATGAATGTTTGTAAATCTGTCTGTCTGAAAATTTGAATATATAAGCCCGAGTCCGATAATGTGCACCTTAGGTTCAGAATTTTAAAATTTTAATTACGTTTTTAATTATTAATTAAAAACCGTTTTCAGGATGCCATGATCGGCGAGTTTCGCCAGCATGGTACTGTGAAATAAAATCGCATGCATTGGAAAACACGAAATGGCACGGAAATTTAGTCAGTTTCAATTATAGCATCATTATAGCATCATTTAGTCAGCACCAATCTATATCAATAAAAATGAATGTTTGAAAATCTACATGCGTGCAATGTCCAGAAAAAACTACTGGACGCAGAACTCTGAAAATTCGAACATATGAGCCCATTCCTTCGGTAATGTACACCTGAGGCTCAGAATTTTGAAATTTTAATTACTTTTTAAATTATTAATTAAAAACCGATTTTAGATCGTCGTGTTTGGCGAACTTTGGCCTCATGAAAAGATTTATGCTTGAAGTGAGTGGTAACCGCGAAAGTTAAAAACCGTTTTCTACGTTGCCATGCTTGGCGAGTGTCTCCCGAATGCTACTATAAAAAAAAATCGTTTGCATTTGAGAAGCATGAAATGGCACGAAAATTTCATCAGGTTTACGCCAAATCTATCTATCTCTATAATAATAAAAATGAATGTTTGTAAATCTGTCTGTGTGCGATCTCCAGACAAATCTACTGCACAGAGAAGTCTGAAAATTTGAATATATAAGCCCATGAATGCCGATAATGTGCACCTGAGAATCAGAATTTTAAAATTTTAATTACTTTTTTAATTATTAATTAAAAACCGTTCTAAAACGGAAATTTTCTTACCCTGTGTTACGAATTTTGGGAGCAACCCGCTGTTCTGGGGTTTAAAATAGTTTAAAATTCGTATTCTATGCGTTAAATAGTTAAATTTTGCTTTTTGTTGCATTGATATGTAATGTTCTGGAAATCTCGGGTTCTATGGGTCGTAGGTCTTCGAAAACCTAATTTTGGGGACTTATTTTTAACGCCAAATTTGGCGATATTTCTTTTTTTGGCGCATTTTTCCTAATGGGGCCTTTTCATGAAATTTTTTTATGGTATTTAATAGGTTTAATGACCTAACATTTCCTAATATTTAGAAATTTAAATCGAAAATTGCGGATTTTACATGATAATTTGTTTAATTGGATGAAATATTTAATAACTCCAACAATTTTAATGCACATTACACGATATTTCTGGGAGAAATATGTGACGGCCACGACAGTGAGTGGTGCGTTTGTAAGTAGGTACCAGTAACTCGGGAACTATAACTTGCACATTCTGTAAGATAATTGCGACCTAGAGTACTAATCTGTGAGTTGTAGTTTATGTGCTAAAGTTTGTAAATGATGCTAAATTGGCAACAGCGTTTTCAATTTAAACTATGTATTTTTTGTTTACGATAACTTCTGCACAATTTTCTTGAAGTGGTTTGAGTTTTTTTTTTCCTGTTGACGATAATTTGTTTATATATCAAACAATGCCACCAAGGAAGAAAAGATGTCAAAGATCGATACAGAGAGAAAATAGAGAAAGAAATCGAAGAAGAGAAGACGAAACCTCCCCACAAAGAGAAGAAAGACTGCAAGACATGAGAGAAACAAATCAAATAAGTAGGCAATTTGAAAGCACCCCCGAAAGGCTATCAAGACAGATGCAGGACAGAGAAAGACAACAAAGAGAAGCTGAAAATACACCCGAAAGGCTGTCAAGACAGATGCAGGACAGAGAAAGACAACAAAGAATAAGAGAAGCTGAAAACACCCCGGAGAGAGAATCGAGACGGTGTCAAATACATGAAATCAATGCACCAAGGAGAGAAGCTGAAGCCACCCCTGAAAGACAATCTAGACTACTGCAGGTCAGAAGTGGAAGAAGTGCTGCTCGAATGCGCATATGGATAAATTTTGATAATGCAGCTTTCAATTAGGACTCATCAGTAGATTATGCCACTGATCCTTTGTGCATAGTAGGATTGATGACGATTACGTGCCAACACTGTGAAGAAAAGAAGTGGAAAGGTGAAACCCTAGGTATGTGCTGTAGTGGAGGAAAGGTACAACTACCAGTGTTAATGGATCCTCCTGAGCCACTACGCACTTTTCTGCTTGGACAGTCAGCCAAAGATAAACATTTTCTGGCAAACATCAGAAGATACAATTTATGTTTCCAGATGACATCTTTCGGCGCAACCAAAGAAATTAGAGAGCCAGGATACATGCCGACATTCAAGGTGCAAGGTCAAGTATATCACCGCATCGGAAGTCTACAGTCATTGCCAAACGAAGAGCCGAGATTTTTGCAAGTATATTTCGTGGGAGATGGTGCACAGCAAGCAGACCAGCGTTGCAGAAATGTGCCACAAACACGACAAAAAATTGTTCTTGAGTTGCAAGACATGCTGCATCATCATAACTCCTTCAGATCGGCCATGGAAAAGATGAGGCCTGAATTCAAAGTCGTCATCTTAGCAGACAAAACCCCACAGGGTGAACATCAAAGGCGCTTCAATGTACCAACAACATCAGAAGTGGCTGTCATCATGGTGGGTGAAGAACATGGAGCAAGAGACATAGTTTTAGAAGAAAGGAGTGGCACCATCCACAGAATTCCCGAAACGCACAGGTCCTACGACGCCCTACAGTATCCACTCCTATTTTGGCAGGGGGAGGATGGATATCCTTTTGAACTGCGACAGAGAAATCCGATTATAGGAATACCACAGGCTAAGAAGATTTCTGCCATGGACTTCTACGCATACAGGATTATGGTGCGCTCTTCTAGCTTCAACATTTTACTTAGAAGCAAGGACCTGTTTCATCAATTCATCGTGGACATGTATGCCAAAATTAAGGCTGAAAGGCTGAGGTACATCCGACTGAATCAGAGAACGCTGAGAGTGGAACAGTATGCACATTTAAGAGATGCAATGATGAACGATGGAAATGTTGAAAACATTGGCCAATTGATAATCTTGCATTCAAGCTTCACTGGGGGTCCCAGGTACATGCATGAGCGAACTCAAGATGCCATGACCTACGTCAGAAACATCGGTAGACCAGACCTCTTCATCACCTTTACGTGCAATCCCAATCATCAAAAGCAAAAGGCACTGATGAGTCTCATCACAAAGGGAAAAATTTTTGGCGATGTTCAATGTCACATGTACACGATAGAATGGCAGAAGCGAGGACTCCCTCATGCTCACATTCTCATATTGCTCAAAGATACTGTTCATGTTCACAGAGTGGATGACTTAATCAGAGCAGAAATACCGAATGAACAAGAAGACCCACAACTTTTCACGAGTGTAACAAAACACATGGTGCACGGCTCATGCGGATCCATAAATCCACTCTCTCCATGCATGAAAGATGGAATTTGCACGAAGCGATTCCCACGCAAATTTTTGAAAGATACACAAACTGGACAAGATGGATATCCACTCTATCACCGTAGAAGCCCACAAGAGGGTGGTTTCACCGCACGCATTCCTTTCCAGCGATCAGAAATTTCTGTAGACAACACCTGGGTTGTTCCTTATTCACCTCTTTTGTTGAAAATTTTTAATGCGCATATCAACGTTGAATTTTGCAATTCCGTAAAATCGATAAAATATATCTGTAAGTATGTCAATAAAGGATCAGACATGGCTGTGTTTGAAGTCACCAGTGGACGGAATGACATGGATGAAATTCACTAGTATGAAATGGGCAGATACATCAGCACTAACCAGAGGCGTAGCCAAGGGAGGGGTTAGGGGGGTCATAACCCCCCCATAAGGAATTTTTTGCCATACAAAATGTATATTCTTCACTACATTATCACACACACGTATACATATATATGAGTTGCAGTAGTCATAACCCCCCCCCATGAAAAATTTCTGGCTACGCCCCTGGGAGCATTATGGAGAATACTCAGCTTTCCAATTCATGAACGTCACCCCACAGTGGTTCATCTAAGTGTCCACCTTGAGAATGGACATAGAGTCTACTTCAGGACCGAAAATGCTGCTCAGCGGGCAGAAACATCTCAGGAAACAATACTTACGTCTTTCTTTAAGCTTTGCACCCACGATGAGTTTGCATGCATGCTACTCTACAACCAACTTTCAAAGTACTACACTTGGAACAATAGTAACAAGACTTGGAACCGTCGGATACAAGGAC
The DNA here is from genome assembly GCA_038373885.1 of Cheiracanthium punctorium. Taxonomy (NCBI): domain Eukaryota; kingdom Metazoa; phylum Arthropoda; class Arachnida; order Araneae; family Cheiracanthiidae; genus Cheiracanthium; species Cheiracanthium punctorium. The sequence goes on along the minus strand of JAWZYV010017599.1, from coordinate 7,120 downwards.
AGGTTGTACCAGAACAAGCAGGAATAAGGTCCACCGATGCACTCCGACGAGTGTACTCCATCCATCCAAACAACTCCGAATGCTTTCACCTGCGACTCCTTCTGCATGAAGTAATAGGTCCGAAGTCATTCATAGATTTGAGAACAGTTGGTCAAAGGGTCTGCGAAACTTACAAAGAGGCTTTCCAACTTAGAGGACTTCTGGAGAACGATGACCATTGGAATAGAGCACTGGAAGAAGCTGCTGCCTCTCGATCTCCAAACGTATTGCGGAACCTTTTTGCCGTCATGCTGCAAACATGCTCAGTGTCTGGTCCAAAACAGTTATGGATCAACCACAAGAAGAACCTGTCAGAAGACATACTGCACCAAGTCCATATACAACAACAGACCATGGATCTGGACTACAGCGATGATATCTTCAATAAAGCTCTCATCTATATTGAAGATCAGATGGTATCGATGGGTGGATCGAACATGAAAAGCTTTGGACTTCCAGAACCGACTCGCAACTGTGATTCTGCCATACCAAGTGAAGAAATGATGGAAAGAATTTACGACACAGATATGCTAACAAGATACGTAGAGGAGAACGAGCCAAAATTAGTCCAAGATCAAAAGGAAGCATTCGACAAGATTACAAAAGCGGTGTTTGAACGGCAGGGTGGCATTTTCTTCTTGGATGCTCCTGGCGGCAGAGGAAAGACTTTCCTTATCAATCTTCTTTTGGTCAAAGTTCGTCAAAAAAGCGAGATAGGCCTCGCTGTTGCTTCATCCGGCATTGCTGCTACACTACTCACAGGAGGGAGGACAGCTCATTCGACCTTCAAATAACCACTAAATCTCGCATGCACAGAGACTCCTACATGTAACATTTCTAGAAATTCAGCAAAGGCCAAGGTGCTACAGAATTGCAAGCTCATCGTCTGGGACGAATGTACTATGTCCCATAAAGCCGCATTCGAGGCAGTTGATGTCACTTTAAAAGATCTCAGACGTAACAATTACAGAATGGGAGGCATCACTACGGTCTTGGCCGGTGACTTTCGACAGAGGCTGCCGGTTATTCCCCGTGGAACGAGGGCAGATGAAGTGAAAGCCTGCATTAAGTCATCGTACATTTGGAATGGCATTGAAAGACTTGGACTGTCAACAAACATGCGCGTTCATGTCACTGTTGATCCCTCTGCCCGGTAATTTGCAGAAAATCTACTTAACCTAGGAAATGGGGCTATTATTTCGGATCCTCAAGATGGATGCATAGCTATGCAAACAATTGGAAGAGTTGTGGAAACACAAGATGAACTAAAACAGGCAGTGTTTCCAAATGTGGCACGCCACTTTACTGATCACGCATGGCTGTGCCAAAGAGCAATTTTGGCCCCAAGAAATGAAGCTGTCACTGTCATAAATAAGCAACTTTTACATGAATTGCCCGGTAGCCTAGAAATTTACAAATCCATTGACACAACATGCGACATACATGAAGCTGTTAACTACACAACAGAGTTTTTGAACACATTGGAACCACCCGGAGTACCCTCGCACAAGCTGGAATTGAAGATTGGGGCACCAATCATGCTTCTCAGGAATCTGCATCCTCCATCACTCTGTAATGGAACAAGACTTTCTGTCAAGAAACTCATGCCGAACATTATTGAAGCCACCATCATGACTGGCCATTCAGCAGGCGAAGATGTGTTCATAACAAGAATCCCAATCATGCCTTCAGATCTGCCATTCAGCTTCAAACGCCTTCAGTTTCCCGTCCGTTTAAGTTTCGCCATGAGCATCAACAAAGCACAAGGACAGTCGCTGAAAGTTATCGGTCTCGATTAGAGGTCAGCGCCGTCGCGCCACGCCGCCGCCGCCGGGCTTTTGTACCACACCGCCGCCGCCGACGTCTAGGCCGGCGCGCCGACAAAGATTGCCGATTGTATGCCGCAGCGTATAATCTTCAAAACTTAAAAAAAAATTGTACCTAAACTTTCAACTGCTTATTATTTTCTGGATTTTTCTGAACCTTTTACTGGCCAATGTTTCCAATTGAGAACATCAAATTAAAAAATTTTTGAAAAATTAAATTTTATCAATATTGACTTGAAAAAAAAGCAGATAAAGTTAAAAGATGACTTGATTGTTTGAAACGCAAATTGCATTTATATCATTAGTGGGAAACTGGAAATAAAAATCATAAAAATAGATATTTTCATAAATTTTTACAGAGCAATCTTCATTCCCCTTCTTCAAACTTAATTTATATCTTTATTTAAATTTAAAAATAAATCTTTCATTAATATTTAATATTTCACTTATTATTTAAAAAATTGGTCCACAACCTCCCGGTCCTCGGATCAAATAGTACCGGGCCGCCAAGGAACATTAAATTCTTTGGATTTTATTTACTTTGGTGTATTTCTGTCGGGTTTTTGCGACTTAGTCATGTTTGTGTTGATTTATAACTTTGTAACAGAAGAAATAGTGTAATTCTTTTAACATTTCTCTTATTTTGTTGTTGTTTATTAAAGATTTTAAGATCATGAATTAAAATTGCAGTCATAAAATAGAGAATAAATGTTCTTTCTTTAAAACTATTCCAGACAACAACTCTGCCAGTTGAAATGCTGTTACCACTTTATATTCATTTATTTTTGTGTGTAACTGTATTTTATTTTGGAGGCATGTTTAAATACAATTAAATTAAAGTTATTAAATCAAACCAATCTAAATTAGAAACATTCAACGCCCTCGCCCTCCCACCCTCAGCGTGCCGCGGTAAAATTATCAAACGTTGGCCGGTTCGTGGCTATAAAAAGGTTGGAGAGCACAGCTTTAAGCTACCCATCACTATATCATAGCTGCCAACCGTTCCGATTTTATCGGAACATGTTTCACGACTATTTTTGAACAACTTTATAATCAATATGGACAAGTTTTAAGCTCAAACTGTCAAGGAAAAATTTGTGGTAGACTGGGATCGAAATTTGCAGTTGCCCGCAACAATCAAATTTTTAAATGGGCGATTAAAACCACTTCTTTCTAGAAATACGGCTTTGTCATCTTTGGAAGAATGCAACGGGATAGGTGGAGCCATTTACGTTATCTATCTCAAGATACGAAAGATTTTGATTAATAGTTTTGTTAACAAAAACTTTGTATAATAACACATACACATAATAGCACATTTCAAATGAAAAACCAAATCTACAAAATTTAGAACTCATAATAAAGGTGCATGGAAAACTTAAAATGATGATTTCTTTATGAATAAAATATATTGGAAATGTTAATGTCCATATTTTTATGGTAAGAGTATAAAGTAATCTGATGTATTCATTATCAGCTGTTAATTTATAATAACTTAGCTAAATTTAATAGCTTTGTTTTCTTATTTAAAATTTATAAAGACTTAAAGTTCTGCAACTAAATCTTTTAACCTTTTTAAGTGGAGAAATTATTTTATGTATATATATATTTCATTTAAAAAATGGTGGAGAGGGCTTGCATTGAAAACAAACTATTTTTAAAATACAGTCATTAGTTGTTTTAGATTTTTTTAAACGATCTAGAGGAGGAAAACATATGAAACATCCATAAATTGTATTCATCAACAATGTGCGTTATTATACAGTTTTTATCAATTTTACATTTTAACACCTGTATTTGTTAAGAGTCCTTGTCATAAAATATCTTAATTTTAAATCATCCTCATATCGGAATAAGCAATAAGCTGGCATCATAATTAGCGTCAGTTATCGTTTCACCTCTCTCATTGCATTATTCCGAAGACGGCAGGCAGTGTTCCTAGAAGACGTTGGTAAAACAAGAGTCAGTTGCCCCTCAGGTAACCAAGAAAAACAACTATTCTCATTTTTATTTCTTAGCTTGAAAAAGCATATTCTTACTCTTATTTTAATTCTGAACTTTCTATTTACATTTTCGAATAGTAATGGCAATTTTATGAATAAACAGTTATCAACTTATTTTCATTGTAACGACCGCATGTTCTTAAAAATTTTTGTGTAGCCTGGTTCAAACGCAGGTCGCTTCCGTCGACGTAATCGTTCGGTGCTTTCCGTCGTTCATCGTAAATGCTTGTTAGGACCCCTTACAAAGATCCCCACGGAGAGCACTCCACATCTCGGACTACAGTCCACATGTAGCTAATTGGCCGTGATCCCACAACAAGAGAAAATCATACTGAAGACTAGTTTTCATATTCTTAAAAAATCTTTTAACGTCAATTTCTACATAGGTGTGTGTGTGTGTTTGTACACGTACGCCCTTTTTCATTATGCTCTTTTTCAAAAAAAATTTCCACGCCGCGGCGCGCCGCCGCCGCCGGGTTTCTGAGGTCGTCACGCCGCCGCTGCGAATTTCCGTGCGGCGCAGACCTCTAGTCTCAATCTTACGAAACCGTGTTTCTCCCATGGTCAACGTTACGTAGGTTGTTCAAGAGTTGGAAAAGCCGACAATCTCTACGTCTTAGCTCCAAATGGAAGGACATTCTATATAGTCTATCCTGAAGCTCAGTAAACAAGCATGTTAAGGTAGGAAATTTTTTCACGCAAATACTGCTAAGTGTTGCAATTTCTTTCATCTATGTCTATAATAATAAAAATGAATTGAACTGAAAAAACACTCAAAATACTGGTGTTAAACGATAAAGTAATTAAAAAACTTTGTAAAAAACACACATAAGAAGTAAAAGGAAAGAGGATACGCGTTTCGTTCAAAAATTGTTTTGAAATTCTTCGCTTGGACTGAAGAAGTTCAAAACAATTTTTGAACGAAACGCGTATCCTCTTTCCTTTTACTTCTTATGTGTGTTTTTTACAAAGTTTTTTAATTACTTTAATAAAAATGAATGTTTGTAAATCTGTGTGTCTGTATGTGTGCGGTCTCCAGACAAACCTGCGGCATGCAAAGCTCTGAAAATTTGAACATATAAGCTCATGAGTCCGATAAAGTGCACTGGATAATCGGAATTTTAATTACTTTTTTAATTAACAATTTTTCTATTTTTAAAGAAAATTTTTATAAATGGACGATTTTTGACTTAAACATTGTTTTCAATCAATTTTCATGGTGTTTAAACCGTCTAATGATCTACTATTTCCAAATTTTCAGAAATTTAAATCGAATATCCTGGATTTTACAAGCTAATTTGATTAATTGATTGAAATATTTAATAACTCCAGCATTTTTAAAGCAAATTATATGTTTATTTTCTTCATCTATGTCTATTCCTTTTACAATACCTGGACAAATTTTTAAAAAAATTACTTAAAAACTGTGGTTTAAAAAATTATTTTGTGAAAAATTGTTCTGCCATTCGAATACTGTGCGAAACTCCCCTTCCGTTTTTTTCAAATGGGAGAAATGTGTGACGTCACAGCAGTGAGTTGTTTTTAGTGGTGCGTTTGTAAGTACGTACCTGAAGCTCTGGAACCATTATCTGCACATTCTGTTATATAATCGCGGCCTAGAGTACTAATATGGAGTTGCAGTTTACATGTCAGATTTTGTAAATCGCATAATTTAAGGGGTTCACGGGCAACGCCGTGAGGGTCTGCTAGTAATAAAAATGAATGTTCTCCAGACAAATGTACAGAAAGCAGAGCTTTGAAAATTTGAGCATGCCTGGACCCATGACTTCGGTAAGAAGTGACTTCGGTTCTTTTCGGACCCATGACTTCGGTGTACCTGAGCCTCGGAAATTTTAATTACTTTTCTAACTATTAATTAAAAACCGTTTTATCGCCCGCACAAAATGATTTATGCTTTTGAAATAAAGCAGAAATTCTATTTGCAAAATCACATGCATTTGAAAAACATAAATAAGTATGGAAATTATGTTGATTTTACGCCAAATTAAAAAGCATCAATAAAGAAAAGTGTACTTACGTATTATCCCGGCGGTCCGCCAAGACGAGGGATTTTTTGCCGAGATAAATGCCGGGCACATGAAATTATTAATGGTTTTGAATACGATTCGCAACATTTGACGAAAAAACAGTTTGGCGGGAATGACCGCCGGGATAATAGGTAAGTACCAAGAAAAGTCCAGATGTGTTTCTTAAAGTTCGTAAATTTCCAAATCCTACAAATAATATAAATGTGTACGTTTATGTGTTTGGATGTTTTTGACTGAATCACACAAAAATGGTTGGAAAAATTTGTAAGGAAGATAGCTTATGCCCTGGATTAACACACAGGCAACCTTTCAAGCATATAGCAGAAATAATTCTTAGACACTCAAAATAATGCTAATGCATTGCGCTTTATGGAAATTTTGTAGTAACTAAACCGATTTTAAAACTTTCTTCACTGATTGAAAGTCCTAGGCGTATATGGAGAATTCCTCTGTGTGGAATTTTCTAAGGGGTCCTAGCCCGTAGTTTCGCGAGGTTTTTGAAAAAAACACGGAAAACTGCGAGCGGCTAGGTCGACAGGTGCGACCGGTGATTGAACCTGGCACCTCCCGCCTTTCAGGTTTGAGAGCAGACCCTCTTAGACACTGGGGGGGGGGACCCTGAGTGTTATAGGCTACCTTTTATGCATATATCACAAATAGTTCTTTTACAGGGATACTCAAAAGAATTACATTACGCTCTATGTGTATCTCTGTAAGTACTGAACCGATTCCAAAACTTTTTTCACTGATAGTAAGCTACACTATTCTTGAGTATTATAGGCTAAAATTAATGGATGTAGCGCAAATAGTTCCTTTACAGGAACACTCAAAATAATTCTAATACATTACGCTCTATGGGTATCTCTGTAACTATAGAACCGAATCTAAAACTTTTTCGCTAATAGAAAGCTGCACTATTCCTGATTAACATAGGCTAAAATTCATGCATATAACATAAATATTCCTTTTACAAGAACACTCAAAACAGTTCGCAAATACTGTCGTATCTGTCTCTATTCGCCAAATGCCTGAAAAAAATCTAAATTTAGTAATTTTACATACTCTGTTATTTTAAATGAAGTATACTACCATGCATTATACTTCATTTAAAATAAGTAAAAAGCAAATAATATTTAAATGCAGTTTTTTTAGTCGCAAACATTTTTGTTATTCACACATGATTCGTTTCTCTCGGGACTATAAT
>JAWZYV010017598.1:0-28611 GCA_038373885.1 Cheiracanthium punctorium | reverse complement strand
TAAATATTATTAATCTAATTTTGTAAACAGATTTTTTTATACACTCTAACCCCCCCCCCCCCAAAAAAAAAAATGTGGTTCATTTTCACGCTGAAAATTTTACAAGTTTGGGTACTTTCTGGTAACAAAAAAAGGTTACAATCTGTTGTGGTTTCTCATTCTCAATGATGGATCAATTCAAGATAAGATAAGCAGAACCAGCGAAAATACTGTAGATTTTCATTTTGGCTAGAAAGAAGCCTATCAAATTAATTAGTAACTTAGTTCAAACGTGCTAAAACTTACCTACAATTAAGGTCCATAATAATTAATGAATTAAGTCTCTTTTTTTTCCTTTGAATCATAAGCAACTGTGTTCTTCAGCCAATTTCTCACCAGAATTCTCCAAGACTTCAATTTTAACCCCTTTAATGTAAAACAATAAAGTATTACAATTAAAGTTTATAAATACAAATTGCATGTTACTCATCCACATTAATGTATTAGTATGTGAATAAAATTATCTCATTACTAAAAACTGAAATTGCATCAAATGTTAATGATAGGTTATTCGCACATCTAAAATATGTAAAACAAATGTAAATTGATATTTTTAGTTTGCAACTTTCATCAACTTAATTAGAATAGTGAGAATTTTATTTTCTATTTGTTGAGAGGTTAGGTAATCAGAAGGAATTTAACTAGTTTAAACTTTCAATTTTGAGAAGTCATGCTGTTTAAAAATCAAAGTACTTAGAAATATAAAACAAAATTATTTTTTAACACTCTGTATGAGTTGATAAATTTATATATATAATCAGGAGTTGATTATTATCAAAGTCGAAATGCCGCACTCAGTAAGTTAAAATAACATATTTATAGTCCAATTACATAAAATAAAAGCTTCTGCAAGATTTTAAAGGAAAGGATCCAAAATTTTGAATCATTCAAGCTTCATTTGCTGCAAAATCCTTAAACAAAATTTAAACACAGCATATAAATATATGACACATATATTGTAACTGAATGTATTATACACTTTTCTGGGAAAATTTATGTGAATTTTTGTCAAAGTTTTCCTTGTTAAAACAGTTTACGAAACAAATTAAAATACAGTGCAAAATACTGAAGATCATTTTAATTCAACTATATTTTTTGTGAAGGGCCAGTTTAATTGATCCCCCCCCCCTCCCTAAGGATGCTTTATTCAAATGTAATTTTGTGAAGGAGCCACAAAAAAGACAAATTTTGTCTGCATACATCCTCAATAAACTCTGATGATTTTGCATTTCCATAATTTACATTATTTTACCTAAGTATTACCAGACTGAAAGCAGAAACAAAAGAAAACCTGTTTCGCGAACAAACAATACCTCTTTAAATGCTAGACTACATTTGATTATCCCATCCCTATAAATCAATTGAGAGTTCTGAAAATTTCTAAAAGAACTAACTCAGGGTTGCCACTCAATTTCTGAAAAAAAATTCCCTGACTTTTCCAGGTTTTCCAGACCATCATGTGGTAAAAATCCAGACTATTTTTTATGATTATGATGTCAAATTTGTATATTTTCTTTGATATTTTTAGCTTCCCAAAGTAAGGTTAAACGTTGTTTGTTTACAAACACTGATTTTCCAGTCCAAATTACATGATTTTCCAGGTTTTGGGCTAAAATTTGCAATTTTCCCTGACTTTTTTTGCCAAAATGAAATTCCCTGACTTTTCCAGGTTTTCCCTGACCAGTGGCAACCCTGTAACTGTATGCCGTTTATTTGCACTCTGAAATTTCGAAGTGAAAGGAAGTTCTGGATAAAGATTGGAAGGTTGCCACGGAAGCCCCGGAGGATACCATATCTCCAGGTCTTGTCGTATGCCTTTTCTATGTCAAAAAAAATTGATATTAAGTGGTTCCGTTGTAGGAAAGCATTACGAATTTGGGTTTCCAAATATATTATGTTGTCAGATGTTGTTCTGCCCCTGCGGAAACCACTTTGGTACGGGTGTATATGGCCCTCTGTTTCTAAAACGTAAACTAAGCGTGCATTGATCATTTTCTCCAGCAGTTTGCAAAGGCAACTAGTAAGGGCTATGGGTCTGTAGTTATTAGGATTGGAAGTGTCTTTTCCGGGTTTTGGAAAGGGTATGACTATGGCGTTTCTCCAGGAGGAAGGAAAGGTATGTTCGTTCCAGATTCTATTAAAAAGCTTAAGTAGATTTGCAAGGGAATCATGAGAAAGTTGTTTTAGCATTTCATATGTGATACCATCGGGACGGAGTATTCGGAGAAGTATTCGGTAACTGTCCGAGTTGATTGGTGAGTTCATGGATTGTAAAGATACTATTGTAGGAGAGCTGCGAGGAGGTTTTAAAATTTAGCTTTTGCCGTTCAGATTGCAGTTTATGGGTATAAAAGGTATTTGAGTAAGAGGTACTGCAAGAGGATAGAGCCAAAGTTTCGCCGATGGTGTTTGCAATGTCTGTGGTATCAGAGATAATTTTGTTATTGATGGAAAGGCAGGGTATGGTATGGTTGTTGTATATTCCCATAGCTCTTTTTGTTTTGGTCCATAGCTCCTTACTAGAAATTGATGTAGTAATGCTGGAGACATATTGCATCCATGATTCCTTTTGGGATTGCCGCCTTACCCTGCAGGCGACTGCTTTTGCTTTTTTAAAAGCAATAAGATTTTCTGTTGTGGGATATCGGCGGAAGGTACCCCAGGCTTTCTGCTGCTGCTTTTTTGCTAGGGTGCATGCCTCGTACCCAGGGTTGGACGGTATTTACCGGTTTTTACAGTCTTTGGAAAAACATGTTTTTACCAGGGTTTTTACAACCTTTGAGAAAAACTTAATAATTTGACTATTTTTTGTCACTTTTTTGAAGATTTATCTCTCCATCAATAGCTGAGAGGTTCTGCTATTGAAACTGGATGGTGAGAGGTCCCAGGTTCATACCCTGGTCGTGCCTGTTGATCTAGCTGTTCGGTTGGTTGGTTGGTTGGTTGGGGTTAATGGCACAAGTCCAGAAAGGACATACAGCGCCAGACTATGTGTATATATAGTAAAATATAAAGTTTTCAAGTAAAAATGTGTTGATTAAGACATGTAAAGCTAAAATCTGTGAGGTCTAAAAACAATAAAACAAACTGTAGAGAGGTAAAAAGGAGATAAAAATATGTCAAGGACATCTGGATGGGGGCTCCCATCCAGATACCAGTCAGAGAAAAGTGTATACTTTACACTGAGTAAAAAATATTGATACAAAATTTTTTATTTGGGAATACCTTATTCCCCCGTACATGATATATATTTCGGTTACACACATAACCATCTTCAGTCGTTTCTGGATCTCTCACTAATGGCGGCTTCCTTTTATATCTCTTCGTTCTTCTTCTTGAAAGTTCGATGAATGACGTCGTCCCATGATTGGTCGATTGTATGAAGCGCATCGTTGATGCTGCCATCTGTCGTCATTATTTCTAAGCTCTCACGAATGTAGGCATATATACTATTTTTAAAGTTGGCTATTTTTTTTAATATTTTTAAAATCAATGGTAATGGGCTCTTTCAAAGCAAGACGGGCTAGAGCGGTACTTTGTTTCTGGAGGTTAATGTCTTTAAAATGTTCGTTTTTTCGCTCTTTAATTTTCCTTTTTGTAACGCCGATGTAGCAATTTTCTTTATTAGTATCGTTTGACATAAAGTTAATTTTATAGATCCCTGCGGTTTCGATGGGGTTGATTGGGTCTTTTTCCGATCTAATGCGCTGAAAAATTGTTTTATTAGGTTTAATTGGAATACGGAAGTTCTTTTTACTGGTGATATTAGAAAGTTTATTGGCTATCCCTCGGCTAAAGGGGATAGCGGTAGTAAAACGTGGTTTATCTTTTTGACGGTTGTCTATAACATTTAATTTACGTTGCCTAGCTTTGAAAACTTTGTCGAAAATTTCTCGAGGGTAGTGGGCGTCTTGACATTGTTTCTTTATGAAAGCAATTTCTTTTTGAAGGAGGTCGTTGTTAGAACACACTTTGAAAGCGCGGTCGATATAGGAACGAATAGCAGCAATTTTATAGTTGAAAGGGGTTTTAGATTTAAAATTTACTATATTAGTATTACAAGTAGGTTTTCGAAAAATGGTGGTCTCAATGAGATTATTGTTTCTGGTTATGTTCACATCTAAGTAATTGAGGCTATTATTGATTTCTTTTTCGTAGGTAAATTTAATGTTCGGGTCTATGGCATTAAGTTGATTGATCAAATTATTTTCTTCATTATTGTGGGTGGTAAGGATAGCGAAGATATCGTCGACATAGCGAAGCCAAAGTTTGATGGTATTATTGTGTGTCTGTTTAATCTGTTCTTCAAGGATTCTCATTTTCCAGTCGGCAATTATTCCGGATATGGGGGAGCCCATGGGGACTCCTTTTATTTGTTGGTAGAAGTGATTATTATATTGAAAATATGAATTATTTAAAATTAGATTTATTGCACTAGTTAGGGTGTTAATTATGTCTATATCTTTAAAACTACTTTGAATTTGTTTGTTAATAATTTGGTTCATTTCCTTAATATCTATTGACGGGTATAGATTTACAACATCGAAACTTACCATAATATCGTCTTCATCAAGTTTATAATCGCGGATGTTTTTAATGAAATCGTCGGTGGAAGTTAGAGGGGGGTATAATTTCTTGCAGTATATCCTTCATATATTTTTCAAGAGTGTAGGTGGGGCCTTCACATTTGCTCACGATTGGGCGAAGGGAGGGGGGATTTTTATGATCTTTAAATTTAGCGAAGATCCGTGGGAATCTTCCTTGAAGAACAGATTAAACAGACACACAATAATACCATCAAACTTTGGCTTCGCTATGTCGACGATATCTTCGCTATCCTTACCACCCACAATAATGAAGAAAATAATTTGATCAATCAACTTAATGCCATAGACCCGAACATTAAATTTACCTACGAAAAAGAAATCAATAATAGCCTCAATTACTTAGATGTGAACATAACCAGAAACAATAATCTCATTGAGACCACCATTTTTCGAAAACCTACTTGTAATACTAATATAGTAAATTTTAAATCTAAAACCCCTTTCAACTATAAAATTGCTGCTATTCGTTCCTATATCGACCGCGCTTTCAAAGTGTGTTCTAACAACGACCTCCTTCAAAAGAGCCCATTACCATTGATTTTAAAAATATTAAAAAAATAGCCAACTTTAAAAATAGTATATATGCCTACATTCGTGAGAGCTTAGAAATAATGACGACAGATGGCAGCATCAATGATGCGCTTCATACAATCGACCAATCATGGGATGACGTCATTCATCGAACTTTCAAGAAGAAGAACGAAGAGATATAAAAGGAAGCCGCCATTAGTGAGAGATCCAGAAACGACTGAAGATGGTTATGTGTGTAACCGAAATATATATCATGTACGGGGGAATAAGGTATTCCCAAATAAAAAATTTTAACTAATTAATCCGCCGTATTAAATAATGTTTTATATGTTTTTATTAAAATATTGATACGTCGAAGAAATGCAAACAAATTACGGTGCGGGGTTTCACCCAATATATCATCAAGTTTGGGATGAGAACAGTTAAAAAGTATTTGGTAAAAATGATGAAAAGCAGTGCATGAGGTTAAAAGATGATGAACAGTGAGGCAAGTATGACAGTGGGAGCACTCTGGAGCAGGCTCACCAAACAGTAGGTGTGTATGAGTCAATCTGGTATGACCAATCCGTAGGCGTGTCAATATAACATCTTGTTTGCGATAGGGTAATGTGGACCAATGAGTGATAGATGGGTGAATATTGTGAAGTTTATTGTCTGTCTGGCCGTTCCAGTCATTCGTCCAGCTGTTTTTAATTATACAGAAGACCCCAGATTTTACACCATTAATGGGGATTTTACCAGGGTAAGGAACTGTAGCACCTCTGGCCAAAAGGTCAGCCTCCTCATTGCCAGGGATTCCAACGTGGCCTGGAACCCAGCAGAAGAGGACCTCAAAACCCCGTCTCGTCAGCTGTGCATGCAACTGCAGAATCTTGACAAGATAGCCATGGGTGATTGTATAGGATTTAAGGCTTTCTAGAACACTGAGCGAATCTGTATATATAATTGGTATGTTTTTGGTTCCTTTTACTGATATACGAAAGGCCCTCGTAGATGGCAAGCAGTTCAGCTGTGAATATGGAGCAAAACTTGGGAAGAGTATAACTGCAGGTTAGGGTACGATTTGTGTATGCAAAGCCAACATGATCTGCAGACCTGGAGCCGTCTGTATATAAGTCTTCATAGTTTTGGTAAGTGTCCCTATGATGACGGAAGAGTCGTTGGTAAATATGGGCGTCAGTATTTTCTTTCTTATATTCTTTAAAGGGCTGCAAAATAACGATTTGATGGGCATTCCAGGGTGGTATCTCATTTGGAGAATGAGAAAAAATGTCGATCTGACTTAGGTGGGTGTCAGCGATGCTCCTATGAGCCCTCAGTCCAAACAGAGGTATACAGGATGGACGGTTTTGGTAAAGACGATCCTGCTGGTTTTCTAAAAGCGCAGCCCTCAAAGGGTGTGCGGCATGAGAAATGATACGGTAATATGTATTAATGGATAGCCCATGGCGAATGTATGTGAGGGATGGTTCATGACAGGTGATGTACAAACTCTATATAGGGGATGTCCTAAAAGCTCCTGAACAAATACGTAGTGCAGAGTGATGCACCGTGTCAAGTTTTCTTAAAATAGATTTGCTGGCAGACTCATAAGCACAGCACCCATAGTCCATTTTCGAGCGAATGACGGCTCGATAAATGCGTGAAAGGGCATCACGGTCAGCTCCCCAAGAAGTATTTGTAAGGACTTTTAAGATGTTTAAATTCTTTTCGCATTTGTTGCGGATGTATGAAATATGTGTAGCAAAAGTTAGTTTCTTGTCAAAATGGATACCTAAAAATTTAGTAGAGTCTTTAACGTCAATTTTTGTGCAACCAAGATACAGGTCAGGGTCCGGATGGATCCCTTGTCTTCGACAGAAGTGTACAGAAACAGTCTTTTCGGCAGAGATGTTGAATCCATTTGTGTTGCACCACTTTAAAATGCCATTAACAGTGTTCTGTAGTTGGCGCTCTACAAATCGCATGTCCTTCCCCTGACAAGAAATCTGGAGGTCATCTACATACAGGCTACCGTGGACTGTTGCAGGGACTTGTTTAAGGATGTCATTTATTTTTATTGAAAAAAGGGTAACGCTTAGGATGGAGCCCTGAGGTACACCTTCCTCCTGTATAAAGTTATTGGATAAAGTGTTGTTTATTCGTACTCTAAAGTTCCGAAGGGATAAAAAGTTCTTGATAAAAATGGGAAGGTTGCCACGTAAACCAAAGTTATGTAAGTCACGGAGAATACCGTATCTCCAAGTCCAGTCATAAGCTTTCTCTATGTCAAAGAAAATGGAAACTAAGTGATTTTTTCTCAAGAAAGCATTTCGAATTTGTGTCTCCAGGTAGAGAATATTGTCTATAGTAGATCTGCCTTTACGGAAGCCACTTTGAAAAGGGTGTAAATGGTTGTCAGTTTCTAAAATATAAACTAGGCGGGCATTAATCATCCTCTCCATTAGTTTGCATAAGCAGCTAGTAAGGGCTATGGGACGGTAGTTATTGGGGTTGGACGGATCTTTTCCAGGTTTGGGAAAAGGAACGACTATGGTATTTCTCCATGAAGAAAGGAATTTATGCTCATTCCAGATTCTGTTGTATAAATGGAGTAGGTTTAGTAATGAGTCGTGGGAAAGGTGTTTCAGCATTTCGTAGGTTATGTTATCTGGTCCAGGAGAAGTATTTGAGGATTGTTTTAAACTTTTTAGGAATTCATTGATTGTAAAAGCACTATTGTAGGCGATGTGAGAGGAAGTATTAAAGTGTAGTTTATGCCGTTCAGATTGCTGTTTATAGGGAAGGAAGGTGTTGGAGTAAGAGTAACTGGAGGAGTTTGATGAAAGTGTTTGGCCAATAGTGTTTGCTATTTCTTGCGTGTTGGAGATAATGTTGTTATTAAGAGATAAACAGGATACAAAGTGGTTAGTATATATACCAGTGGCTCTTTTTATTTTTGCCCATAGTTCCTTACTAGCTGTAGATGATTCTGGAGACATAGTTTATCCATGATTCTCTCTGAGAATGCCCCTCAGGGGGAAAACCTTCTTTAGGTTTTCATGGGTGTCGCAATCCCGGGGCCCCAGCGATCTCTCGCTCCTCTGTTTTTTTACCCTCCTCTCTTCTTCTGCTGTTCCCTTTCCCTTCTCCCTCGGTGTGGTTTCTTCTCTTGAAGTGAGGGCCCCCCTTCAGAAGCTGTGGTCGCTCTGTACCGTCAGCTTCTGTTGACGGGTAAACTGCCCACGTGTTTGCCGTGCGTGGAGACCCGTGTCCCCGGAAATGGGGATCCTGGTAATTGAGGGGTTTTCTCCAACACATTGCTTTGGCCTCGGCTTCGGGTAAACGGGAGGTGAACAGCGTTCCCCTGTGTATCAACCGGCTGGTGGTACTGATTTCGGTCAACTGCTAGGGATCAAGCAAACGGACATCTACTGGGCACGTCGTTAAGGGTGGACGCTGCCTAAGGGATGTACTGTGCGCGTATAGACCCGACTAGCACTGGTGCACGAATGTGTATCCCCTTGTTGGGCTCCGTGGTGGGTGGTGCGGTCGGGTCCGAAATTTCCAATCCCCAATATGGATTCGACGTTATCTTCGTCTCACGTCAACGTTCCGAAGTCTCCTACTCAAGGAGATGGTCATGCCAAATTCTTTATTGTGAAGCGCCAGGAAGGAAACTTTAGCCAAACCTCCCCTTTCTTAATACATAAGTGCATAACTAGTAATATTGGAGAAGTCGCTAAAATAAAAAAAATACGATCAGGAGACATCTTAGTAGAAGTAACCAATAGTACACAGGCAATCAACATTATGCAATTACAAACTATCGGTGCAAACCCTGTCACTGTATCACCCCATAGCACACTTAATTCATCAAGAGGCGTTATATCTGAACCTGACCTATTACACTGCTCTGAGGCCGAAATCCTCGAAAATCTTAAATCTCAAAATGTTTGTGCAGTTCGCAGAATCTCTATCCGACGCAATAACCAAATACTAAACACAAAGCATATAATTTTGACTTTTCAATCACCTAAACTTCCTTCCCATATCAAAGCAGGATACCTCTCATGTGCTGTTAGACCATATATACCTAATCCTACTCGATGCTTTCAATGTCAAAAGTTCGGCCATACCAAACCTTCCTGTCGTGGTTCCCCAACCTGTGCCCGTTGTGGTATCTCTGGCCACGACAGTGACACCTGCTCTAATCCGCCTAAATGCGTGAACTGCAAACAGGATCATCCTTCCTATTCCCGCTCATGCCCGAAATGGTCGTACGAAAAAGAAATCCAGTCCTTGCGTGCCACACAAGGACTGTCATATCCAGAAGCCCGTAAAGTAATGAACTCCCGTACACCCAAACCCGGTCAGTCTTATGCTGCAGTAGTCAAATCTATTAAATCAATTCACATACAAACCGAGCCACCAAAATCTGTGCCCGTCTCTATACCTACTTCCACTACTAAAACTAAACACACAACCTCTACCCAAAATAATTCTACCATAGCTGTACAAAAAAGCACATCAAAGAAGAAATCTGAAAGCAACAACTCCACTCAAATTAGACCTCTAATAAAAAAAACTGCAGCCTATAAGGCAAAATACAGTAAGTCCAGACTTAAAAAGATCCTTCCACAAAAGCCCATTGATGACTCAATACTGCATTTAGATCCTACCGACTCTATCATGGATGATGATGACATCCCTAGCACCCCACTTACACCTAAGGGGACTAAAAGCAAGCTCTCAATCATCCCTAACATCACTTGATAATGGCTCTGCTGCTTTCTTGGAACTGCCACGGTTTTCAGAATAGAAGTGACGACCTTAAAACATTCATCTACGACCACAATCCTGCCTGCTTCGCACTTCAAGAAACTTATCTCAAATCCGATAAATATCCCACTATCCACAATTATACAATACTTCGGTAAGACTACGAACTCGGAGATAGGGCCTCTGGTGGTGTGGCCCTGTTAATCAACAATAACTATCCTCACATAATAGTCAATCTGCATACCAATCTACAAGCAGTCGTCGCTCGTGTCAAATTAAAACAGTTAACTACCATCTGCTGCACTTATCTCCCTCCTACTGAAACCATCAGCCAAACATCTCTCAATAGCCTTATCCAACAACTTCCTCCTCCTTTTATCCTCCTGGGGGATATGAACGGTCATAGTCCCTATGGGATAGCACATATACAAACAATAGAGGCCTACTAATTGAACAACTGTTGACCAACTTTTCCCTTTGCATTATGAATAACGGCGACAACACCTACTTCCACTACCCAACAAAATCCTTTCATGCCATAGATCTTGCTATTTGTTCTCCATCTATCCTACCACTATATAACTTTTCAGTCTCCAGTGACTTACATAACAGCGATCACTTTCCAATTTTTCTCTCGCCACTTTACTACAATCCGAAAGGCACCCTTACCACACCTAGGTATATTTATGATAAGGCAGATTGGGCTAACTTTACTGCATTATCCAAAATCACCTCAAACATCCTTGAAGGCACTATTGAAGAGGTCGTGGATAAAGTCACTTCAGTCATTATTACAGCAGCTGATGCCAATATTCCAAAATCGGGCACGACACCTCGGCGCAATAAAAAACCGTGGTGGAATGAAACCTGTACACTAGCAAAAAAACAGCAGCAGAAAGCCTGGAGTGTTTTTCGGCAGTACCCTACCACCGACAACCTCATACTTTTTAAAAAAGCTAAAGCTTATGCCAGGAAAATAAGGCGGCAATGTCAAAAACAATCATGGGTGAAATACGTCTCTAGCATAACATCTACCACTACTAGTAAGGAGCTATGGTTGAAAACCAAAAGGGCCATGGGGATCTATAATAACCCCTCAATATCCTGTCTGTCCATCAATAACCACATAATATCTGATACAAAAGAAATAGCTAATAACATCGGTCAGACTCTTGCTTCTATATCATGCAGTAATTCTTTCTCAAACCCTTTTTTCTCATACAAACAACAATCTGAACGAAAAAAACTTAAATTTAAAACCACCTCAAACTTTCCATACAATAGTGATTTTACCATCAATGAACTCACCAAATACCTCCGGGAATCCTCCAATACTTCTCCTGGTCCTGACGGCATTACTTATGAAATGCTGAAACACTTAGCCTATGACTCTTTACTAAACCTGTTAAAACTATACAATAGGATCTGGAACGAACAGACCTTTCCCTCTGCCTGGAGCAATGCAATTGTTATTCCTTTCCCGAAACCTGGAAAAGATACGTCTAACCCTAGCAACTACCGTCCCATAGCCCTTACTAGTTGTCTTTGTAAATTAATGGAAAAAATGGTTAATGCTCGCCTTGTCTATATTTTAGAAACTGGGGACCATATACATCCCCTTCAGAGTGGCTTCCGCAAAGGCAGGTCCACCATTGACAATATTTTAAACTTAGAGACACAAATTCGTAATGCTTTCCTCAGAAAGAATCACTTAGTGTCAGTGTTCTTCGACATAGAAAAGGCATACGACCGAAAATGGAGATACGGCATCCTTCAAGACCTCTACAATATAGGCTTTCGAGGCAATCTTCCAATTTTTATAAAAAAATTTCTATCCCCCAGAAATTTCCGTGTAAGGATCAACAACACTCTGTCTGACAATTTCTCACTAGAAGAGGGTGTTCCCCAGGGCTCCGTACTTAGCGTCACCCTCTTCTCTATTAAAATCAATAATATTCTAAATCATTTACCTCCAACAGTCACCGGTAGCCTATATGTAGATGATCT
This sequence comes from Cheiracanthium punctorium, assembly GCA_038373885.1. Lineage (NCBI taxonomy): Eukaryota > Metazoa > Arthropoda > Arachnida > Araneae > Cheiracanthiidae > Cheiracanthium > Cheiracanthium punctorium. The sequence goes on along the minus strand of JAWZYV010017598.1, from coordinate 16,666 downwards.
TCAAATATCCTGCCAGGGGAAAGACATGCGTCTGATAGAACGGCAGCTTCAAAATGCCATCAATCGTATTCTAAAATGGTGTGACATCAACGGTTTTACTATATCTGCCGAAAAACCGGTGTGTACACATTTCTGCCGTAAACGTGGGATCCACCCGGACCCAGAACTTTACCTGGGTCATACTAACATTGCCCTCAAGGACTTTGTCAAATTTTTAGGGGTGACTTTTGATAAAAAACTTACATTTGCCAAACATATCTCTGATATCCGCAGTAAATGTGAGAAAAAACTTAACATTTTAAAGGTTCTAACCAACACCTCATGGGGGTCAGACCGGGATGCACTCCTGCGGATCTACCGCGCTGTCATCCGATCAAAATTGGACTATGCATGCTGTGCGTATGGGTCAACATGCAAGTCAATATTAAAAAAACTTGACACTATGCATCATAGTGCACTACGCATTTGCTCCGGTGCTTTTAGAATTTCACCTGTACATAGTCTTTACATCACCTGTCATGAGCCACCTCTCACCCTCACTCGTCACAAGCTTTCATTGAATACATATTTTCGCATACTCTCTCATCCCTCACATCCTTTAAAGGACCCTTTTATAGACACCCATCTGGACAGATTTTACAATCATCGCCCTTCATGCACCCCTCCCTTTGGACTTAGGATCCGTAGGAGTCTAGTCGGTACACAGTTGCAGGATGTCATAGTCTCTTCTTGTTCTCTGAATGAAATCCCACCCTGGACTGAAATGCAGATTCCATACCTTCAGCCCTATGAAGGCTTCATCAAACAGGATACTGACCCCAAAATATACCAACAGCTGTTCTTAGATCATAGAAATAAATATGAAAATTATGTAGACCTCTACACAGATGGCTCTAAAACCGGTAATCACGTTGGCTTTGCCTTCGTGAACAATAATCATTCTTGCAGCTACACTCTCCCTCAGTTTTGCTCTGTCTTCACAGCCGAATTACTAGCCATTTATGAAAGCCTTCTGTACATCTCCAGAAAAAACACAAAGAAATTTATAATCTATTCTGACTCTCTCAGTGTCCTGGAAAATCTGAAATCTGGATCCCTTGCCCATAGCTATATTATTAAAGTATTACGTATGTATGAACAGCTTAAAAACCGTGGGTACAGTATTCTCCTGTGCTTCGTACCCAGTCATATTGGAATTGCTGGTAATGAGAAAGACACCCTTGCAAAGCTTGCGACCCTCCCGTACTGCGGCAACCTTTCCTACAACGACATTAAGTCTAGCATATCTTAAACATAGAAGGTACCTGGATTGATAAATGGGACAGGGAAACTGGGAACAAACTTCATTCTATACGCCCAGCTCTCAAGCATTGGTCTTCCCATCCCTATCGGAGACTGGATGTCATCTTGACACGTCTCCGCATTGGCCATACGAGGCTCACTCATAAGCACTTACTCCTGGGAGAACCTTCCCCGGAGTGCCCCCATTGTCATACCAACCTCACCATTCGTCATGTTTTAACCTCATGTACTGCTTTTATTACTTTTTACCAAACACTTTTTAACTGTTCTCATCCCAAACTTGACGATATTTTGGGTGAAACCCCGCACCGTAATTTGTTCGCCTTTCTTCGCCGTAGCAATCTTTTTTACTCATTGTGAAGCAAGAACATTTGTTAGACTGGTTTCTGGATGGGGGCCCCCATCCAGATGTCCTTATATTATTTTAAGGTACTTTTTAACCTTTATACAGCATGCTTTTATCGTTTTTAGACCTCATGGTTTTTAATTTTACTTGTTTTAAGCAACACGTTTATACCTGTAAACACTCTTTTTACACTTATACACATAGTCTGGCGCAGTATGTCCTTTCTGGACCTTGTGCCATTAAGCACCAACTAACCAACCAACCATCTCTCTGAGAATGACGCCTCACTCTCCGTGCATGAGCTTTTGCTTTTTTAAAACTTAGGAGATTTGCAGTGGTGGGGCACCGCCGAAAGATGCCCCAAGCCCTCTGTTGTTGTTTTTTTGCTAGGGTACATTTTTCATTCCACCACGGTTTTTTATTTTTCCTATCAATCGTATGTGATTTTGGGATGCTTGCATTGGCAGCTTCAATAATGATGGAAGTAACGGTTTCGACGACCTTGTCAATATTTCCCTCAATCATATTAGATGATATGTTACAGAGTGAGGTAAAAGTGTGCCAGTCTGCTTTATTGTGAATGTATCTGGGGAAGGTAGATTTTTGAGTGAAATTCTGGTACAGGGGGGAGAGTATAACTGGAAAATGGTCACTATTATGTAAATCACCGGAGACCGAGAAGTCATATAACGGAAGGATTGATGGGGAACAAATAGCAAGATCAATGGACTGGAAAGACTTTGTAGGAGAGTGGAAGTATGTATTATCACCATTATTCATAACGCATAGGGAAAAATCAGTTATTAATTGTTCTATTTGTCGGCCTCTATTGTTTGTGTCTCTGCTGCCCCACAAGGGACTATGAGCATTCATATCTCCAAGAAATATGAAGGGCGGCGGAAGTTGCTGTACAAGGCTATTGATTGAAATTAGGCTGATGGTTTCATTGGGAGGTAGATAAATACTGCAAACGGTGGTGAACTGTTTCAGTTGGATGCGTGCGGCAACAGCTTGGATGCTGGTATTGAGGTTCAGGGCTTGATAAGGATATTGATTTTTTATTAATAAAGCAACACCGCCTGAAGCCCTTTCCCCAAGCTCATAGTCTTTGCGGAGGATGGTGTATTTCTGGATGGTAGGTTGTTTATTGGATTTGAGATATGTTTCTTGCAGTGCAAAGCAGGCGGGATTGTGGTCATAGATAATGGTTTTAAGGTCGTCAATTTTATTCTGAAAACCGTGGCAGTTCCAAGAGAGCAATAATGCCATAATTAAGTGAGGTTATGGTCATCTTGCATCCTCTTGGTAGTAATCCCTGCAGAGATGTCTGGAGGTTTGGTTTCTTCTTGTTCCATCGATTCTTCATCACTGATTTCAGATCCTGATGGGTCTAGTCTTGTGTACATTGAATTGTGTCATCTATTGGTGGTTGTGGAGGTACTTTTTTTGTGCTAAATTTACTGTATTTTGATTTGTAGGAAGCTGTTTTACTGAGCAGCGGTCGTACTTGAGTGGAACTATTGCTTGGTGTCTTTTTCTTGGGAGGATTTTTCTGGGATATGGGGCAAGATTTAGTTTGTTTAGGTGCTGTTTGTTTACTTATTTGGGTGGTGGTAGTACTTGTTGGTGGATCTGTCTGAGTAGCTATTGATTTGGTAGATTTTACGACAGCAGCATAGGAGAGGCCTGGTTTTGGTGTACGAGCTTCTATTATTTTACGAGCTTCTGGGTATGAAAGTCTTTGTGTGGCTCGTATAGATTGGATGTCTTTTTCGAGGATCCACTTTGGGCATGATTTGGAATATGAGGGATGGTCCTGTTGACAGTTTACACATTTTGCTGGTGCACTGCAGGTGTCACTGTCGTGGCCAGATGCACCACAACGGGCACATGCAGGTTTGCCACAACAGGAGGTTTTAGTGTGGCCGAACTTTTGACACTGGAAGCAACGGATCGGATTTGGTATATATGGTCTAACGGAACATAATAGATAGCCAGCTTTAATATGGGATGGAATTGTGGGACACTGGAAAGTGAGAATAATATATTTAGTGGGGATTATTTGGTTATTTCGTCGAATAGTGATTCAGCGAACAGCACAGACTGTTTCATCTTTTAGGTTTTCTAATATTTCGGCTTCAGAGCAGTGCAAAAGTTTAGGTTCTGATACGACTCCTCGTGAGATATTTAAGGATGTATGGGGTGTCACTGTAACAGGTTTTAGGCCAAAGTTTTTAATCTTCATTATTTTGGATGCTTGTCTATTACTTGATACTTCAACTAACAGGTCTCCAGATCTTAATTTTTTTACTTTTTTGACTTCTCCTACATTGTCGGTGATACATTTGTGTATTAAGAATGGTGATGTTTCATTAAAGGTACCTTCAACATAGTGGATGATGAAGAATCGAGCATTCATATGTGCAAGTTGTGCATCAGTGTTTTCATTAGGAGTGGACAGTGGATTTAAAGTATGCGGAACATTGACGTTTGACAACGAATTTTTCATAGCCATGTTGGGGGAATTGAGATTCGGACCTGACCGCACCACCCACCACGGAGCCCAACGAGGGGGTGTGCAATTGCACACCAGTGCTAGTCGGGTCTATACGCGCTCACTACATCCCTTAGGCAGCGTCCACCCTTAACGACGTGCCCAGTAGATGTCCGATTGCTTGATCCCTAGCAGTTGATCGAAATCAGTACCACCAGCCGATTGATATACAGGGGAACGCTGTATACCTCCCGTTTACCCAAAGCCGAGGCCAAAGCAATGTGTTGAGGTTTCTCCCGTGTCTGTGGAAATTCCGTAGTGATGATTTCCTTTACGGGAACACCCCTCAATTACCAGGATCCCCATTTCCAGGGACACGGGTCTCCACGCACGGCCAACACGTGGGTAGTTTTCCGCCAATAGAAGCTGACGGCACAGGGCGACCGCAGCTTCTAAAGGGGGGCCCTCACCTCCACAGAGGAAACTACACTGAGGGGGAAAAGGAAGGAGGTAGCTAATAGAAGAGGAGGGTAGGACAAAGAAAAGCGAAAGATCGCTGGGGCCCCGGGATTGCGACACCTGTAAAAACCTAAAGTAGGTTTTTCCCAGGGTCTAGCTGTTCGGAGTTTCCCGTGGATTTTTTTTTTCAGAAATCACACATAAATACTGGCTAGGATCCTTAGGAATAGGAAGGTATTCCCCAATAGGATTAGAATCCTAGTGCAGTCAATCGGCCTTAATCCACAAGCAACCAATGAAGATTTATCTGCTATTTTTTCATTTTCTCTGGGACAAAAGTTCAGGACATTTAATATCACTATTTCCATTTCCATATAACAATATTCTCCTAATTCAGTGTCTGATTTGGTAAGTAAAAGAATGCTATACGAAATAGTTCATTTTAAGGAATATAATAAACACAAAAAAAAACTTTCATCCATGTTTTCATCTTACAAGAAATTCAAATTTATAGATAATGTACATTTATCATTATTAAACTTATTAAAACTATTATTATGAGAAGGCACATTACAATATTTATTACAATTATGTAATGCAGGCTAGTTTAATAATTTTTACTTAAAGGAAAATTGCAAATATACTTTTACTACACTTAACTTATCTTAATCATTTTAATGAAAACTAAATGCTTACAAATATTATTTGTTACATAATGTAGTTTGCAATCACATAATGTAGTTTGCATCATCATGATGTCCTGATGATGATATATCCACATCAATTACATGAGAATACAGTTTTATAAATAGCATTAATATACAATTTATGACTCGGGGAGTTTATTGTATCATTAGGTTTTTACCCCTTTTTCCCAGGTTTTTACCGGTAAAAACCTAGTTTTTACCATGCCCTGGTAAAAACCAGTTTTTACCGGTAAAAAGCCAACCCTGCTCGTTCCACCACGGTTTTTTATTTCTGCGACAGGTTGTGCCCGATTTCGGAATACTATGGTCTGATGCCTTAATGATGGTGGTAGTTATTGTTTCAACGACCTCATCAATAGTGCCTTCTATGATATTTGGGGATATTGTTGACAGTGAAGTGAAAGCCTGCCAATCTGCTTTATCATGAATGTATCTGGGTATTTTTGGTTTGGATTCTGATACAAAGGTGAGAGAATGATCGGAAAATGGTCACTGTTATGTAAATCACCAGATACAGAGAAGTTATACAGCGGGAGGATTGGAGGAGAGCAGATGGCAAGGCCTATTGCGTGGAAAGTTTTAGTTGGGTAGTGAAAGTAAGTATTGTCGCCATTATTCATGCAGCAAAGGGAGAAGTCAGTGAGAAGTTGCTCTATTTGAAGGCCTCTATTGTTGGTGTCCTTGCTTCCCCAAAAAGGACTATGAGCGTTCATGTCACCAAGGAGGATGAAAGGAGGAGGAAGTTGCTGGATGAGACTATTGAGGGATGTTTGGCTTATTACTTCACTAGGAGGGAGGTATATACTGCATACTGTTGTGAGTTGTTTTAATTGAATACGAGTGGCGACTGCTTGGAGATTTGTGTTAAGATTGACCATAGTGTGAGGATAACTATTGTTAATTAATAGGGCAACTCCACCTGTGGCCCTATCATTGATTTCATTGTCCTTGCGAAGGATGGTGTAGTTATGGATGTTTGTGTGTCTATTAGTTTTAAGGAAAGTTTCCTGCAGGGCAATACAAGCGGGATTGTGATTGTAAATTAATGTTTTGAGGTCATCGTTTTTATTAAGAAAACCGTGGCAGTTCCAGGATAGCAGCAGAGCCATAATCATGTCTTTGGGATGATGCTCATCTTGCTCTTAATCCCCGTAGGCTTGAGAGGGGTGCTAGGAATGTCGTCATCATCCATGGGAAGATCTGACATTTCTGAGTCAGAAGGGTCCAAGTGTAGTGTCATCTATAGGGCGTTGTGGTGGGACATGTTTGATTTTGGGTTTGTTATACTTTGTTCGGTAGACAGAAGACTTTTTTATTTGTGGTCGGGTTGAGTTAACATTTTGAGAGTTTTTCTTCAATATATTTTTTTGTGAAGACGTGGAGGATTTAGTTTGATTGGAAGTCGATTGTTTAGATGTTTGTGCTGTTACAGAAGGAAATGAGACAGGTACAGATTTTGGTAATTCAGTTTGGGTTGCTATTGTTGTGGTTGATTTTGTTGCAGCTGCATAAGATAAACCAGGTTTTGGTGTCCTGCTTTCTATTAACTTACGGGCTTCGGGATATGAGATTCTTTGAGAGGCACGTAGGGACTGGATTTCTTTTTCAAACGCCCATTTCGGGCAAAATCTGGAGTATGACGGATGTTCCTCTTTACAATTTACACATTTTGGAGCTGCAGAGCAAGACTCACTGCCGTGGTCAGAAGCACCGGCACAGGCAGGTGACCAACGACAGGAGGTTTTAGTATGGCCGAACTTTTGGCACTGGAAGCAACGGATGGGATTTGGTATATATGGTCTGATGGGACATAATAGGTAGCTGGCTTTAATATGAGATGGAATAGTGGGAGACTGAAAAGTTAGGATAATATGTTTAGTACTGATTATTTGATTATTGCGCCGAATAGTGATTCGACGCACAGCGCATACTTTTTCATCTCTTAGGTTTTCTAGTATTTCAGCTTCAGAGCAGTGCATAAGGTCGGGTTCTGATACGACTCCTCGGGAGATGTTTAGGGAGGTATGAGGTGTCACTGTAACTGTTTTTAGGCCAAGGTTTTTTATTTTCATTATTTGCAAGCTTGTCTATTGTTTGATACTTCTACTAATAGGTCTCCAGATCTTAATTTTTAAACTTTTTTGACTTCTCCTACATTGTCAGTGATACATTTGTGAATTAAAAATGGCGATGTTTCATTAAGGTTACCTTCAGCAGAGTGGATAATGAAGAATCGGGCATTCATGTGTGCAAATTGTGTATCGGTGTGTTCATTAGCGGTTGACAGCGGAACGTTGACGATTGACAGAGAATTTTTCATATCCATGTTGGGGAAAATTGAGATTTGGACCCGACTGCACCACCCACCACGGAGCCCAACAAGGGGATGTGCACTTGCACACCAGTGCTAGTCGGGTCTATACGCTCACAGTACATCCCTTAGGCAGTGTCCACCCTTAACGACGTGCCCAGTAGATGTCCGATTGCTTGATCCCTAGCAGTTGATCGAAATCAGTACCACCAGCCGATTGATACACAGGGGAACGCTGTGTACCTCCCGTTTACCCGAAGCCGAGGCCAAAGCAATGTGTTGGAGAAAAGACCCCTCAATTACCAGGATCCCCATTTCCGGGGACACGGGTCTCCACGCACGGCAACACGTGAGTAGTTTTCCGCCAATAGAAGCTGACGGCATAGGGCGACCGCAGCTTCTAAGGGGGGGCCCTCACCTCCAAAGAGGACACTATACTGAGGGGGAAAAGGAAGAAGACAGCGAAGAGTAGAGGAGGGTAGAACAAAGAAGAGCAAAAGATTGCTGGGGCCCCGGGATTGCGACACCCGTAAAGACCTAAAGTAGGTCTTCCCCCTGAGGGGTAAAGGAAAGGAATGCTCATTCCATATTCTATTGTATAACTGCAAAAGACTAGCTAAAGAGTCATGGGAGAGGTGTTTAAGCATATTGTGATTACTTTAGAAATTGTGATTACTTTAACCTTAATTAAATAATATCAAAATTAACTAGACTGTCATTTTTAGAGAGATTTAGAGTGTTTTAGATTGTTTAAACTTAGAATACACTGAACCACGATGCAGATATCTTTCGCCTTTTGTTTTTAAAAACAGTTGTTACCCTCCACTCTTTTGCTAAATCTTTGGACTCATTTAGCAAACTATTGAATGAATTTTGATTTCTTAATTCGCACACTCTATTCAAAAGATTACTTAATAAAATACAAGTTTTCTGTAAGTCATTATTTTCATGTTGTAGAGCTTTAGAAACAGAATTAATGATTTGAACTAGTGAAGAAAAAAAATGTGACAAGCACTAAGAAATCATAACTCTCTAAAATGTTAATTATATTTTTACATTCTTCATGTTCGTCTTTTTTTTTTCGAAATTAAATTTAGTTGGTACAAAGTTTTCATGATTAATAAATAACTTTTTTTTACCGCTAATAAAGCATCGTTCCTTGAAAACCATTTGGTAGGACATACCTTTTTAAGGGTAATTAAATATTTTTCAGATGAATCGTCACTTAACATTGCCCAGCGTTGTATACTATTGTAAAAAAATGTATATATTTTTTCTAAATTATCGAAAAAAGTTGACACTTCACAAACATGTTTCGCAGCATCGTTTAAAACTAAATTTAATGCTTGCGCAGCACAATGTACGTAACCGGCATTCAGAGCATGCTCTTTTATTAGGGTTTGTAATCCTCCATAAACACCCGACATAACATTTGCTCCATCGTAACCATGTCCTCTACATTTAGTCAAATCAATTCCATATTCTTTAATCGTATTTAAAATTTCAGTTTTAAGTCCTTCAGCTCTTCAATCGGATACTGCTGTAAACGCCAAAAAGGAATCACAGATTTTTAATTCTTTAGGCACATTATCATCATTTTCTGTAATCGATGTATCGAAAACTACAGAAAGTTGGTCAATTTTTGACAAGTCTTGTGTTGTATCTAGAATTATTGTCAGAAATGGAGCTTTAATTTCTGAGATAATATTGTTCCTAACTGCGGTACCAAGCAAATTAATAATTTCATTTTTAATCATAAGGCTTAAATAATTTATTTTGCCTTTTGGTTTTAGAAGAAGTTCTTTTAAAGTTGCATTATAATTAGATAGCAAACGTAAAATTGCCATAAAATTTCCAGAATCAGAATCATGGCCTCTTAAAGGTAGATTACAAGATTCTAAAGTAATTATAACACTAATTATACGATACATCTCTCCAGAATGTAATTTTACTATTGATTTCACTTTGTAATAGAGTATCGATGGTATTTCCTTGTAACCAAATTATTATAAGATAGGCATTAATATGCTGCTGTGACTTTTTATGGTCAAGTATAGTTTGCGTAAAATTGCTTCTAATGGAAACACCGTTAACCCATGCAGAGGAGTACGATTTGCTTTGACGATCTGCTAATAACCAACAGAAGTGGCAACTTTTTCCATTTCTGAAAAAAAAATTGGGAAGTTTTAATTAATTTTTGCTTACGCACGTTGGGGGCCCCCGTGGCCCGGGGGCCCCGTATAATTGATACGGCTGATACGGCGGTAGCTACGCCCCTGGCCTACATCTAAAGTTCTTTAGTACGACAAAACTATAAAAAAAATTGTTTTAAAATAATATAATATTTAGAATACTTAGAATAATAAAATAGAACACTGTGAATTACGAAAACAGACCTCAATGATTAACTCGTTTTTAGCGATGGCAACTCATGAACAGGCCCGTTGCTTAGCGACAGCCCCGAGCTCGCTCACTGTCACTTCTATGGTGTCATCAATCCTTTCCAAATTCCTTTTATTTTGTCGCTAGCTGTTGATTGATTAGATTAGATTGTTGTATCAGTCACAGAAAAAAGTTTTTTGTTTTGTTTTTGTTTAAATGAGGATCATTTTTTAAAGTTCTTATGCAGAGTGCTTTGGACAACAGCAATAAATAGGAATTTACCTATTTATTGCTAAGAAAATGTTTTTCCCATCTTGAAAATGGTAAGTGCAAAAATGTATCTTTTTTTTTGTTTTGTTTTATTCTTCATATTTGATTTATTAAATTATTGTTCTACTATTAAAAATATTTGCTTTCCATATAGCTTAGCATATTTTCAGTGGGTCTCCTTCCTTACAACAATGGCCTGACTGTTTTTTTTTTTTGGGGGGGGGGCAGTCTTGTAAAGAGACAGTAATGGCAAATCTTTGAGGGAGCCCCTTATGGCGATGGCCATTGATGCATTACTCATGACTTCAGGCCTATATTTTGTGATGTACTTCTCCCAAAGCCATAGGTGTTGCTCTTCAGTCAGCCTATGTCTAGGGTACTGTGCTGGTCTTCATTTTCGATAGCTCTACCAGATTCCAATGCAGAACCCAGTGCTGTTGTTTTTTTCGGGGGGGGGGGGGGTCCTCTCAAAGAGCCATTGGTAGCATATTTTGCAGGAGCCCACCTACTTTGATAGTCGGGTTGGTCACTCAAAGGACCAGCAGTAGCATATTTACTAGGGGTCCCCCTTACAGCGACAGCCGGGACCAGTGTTTTTTTTTTTTTAGGCGGTCTCACAAAGGACCAGCAGTAGCATACAATCGAGGGGGGGGCCTGTTTATTTCTAATAGTTTGTTACTTTTACTTTAAATAATTGTTCCATTTTTTAGAATATTTTTGCCATTTTGTTAATGTTCCTGCATTCATGCTGCATCTTGGAAAAATAATCATAAAATCAACTGCACTCGCCCCATGGTTGAATCCCACAGCCTTTTGCACAACACACACTTTGCTAAATGAGAAATAAATGAAAGAAACAGAACACAAATGATTAAAGGTTTTTTTAGTTGTTTAGTAGTGAGTTTAATGTTTTTTCTTTTTTGTTAGTGTAAATTTAAACCTTAAAATTATTTGAGTGTTCTTTGTTGAACATGCAAAATGGTTGGGGATAGTCACTTGCTAAGCCCCAGTGGCTGTTCCCATGTCTACATGGGATCTGCACCATTCTGGTAGGAAATTACCGAAAAGTCATTAACAAATAAGCACAGAGTACTTTGGAAAATTGATTTCATTCTAAAAATAAATTTTCAAAGATTGTATTTAACATCAAGAAATCTAGTTATGTTACCTATAAATTATCATTTTATACATTTGATGCTTTAAAATATAAATTTTTTAATGTTCACTTTGCTATCTGAGTATTTGGCATCATCAAATACATTGTTTTTATTTTTTATGTAATCTTTTTTTTTTCAATCACTACTTGATGGTCCAGCTACACCAGATACATTCATGATTTCAAGTTCAGATAAGCTGGTATAAAGTTGTTACATTATCATTTCACTATAAACGACTTTTCCGCTCATTTTCAGGGTCTTCAAGCAAATAGGCAGGCTTATACGATTGAAACCCCTTGCCGTCAGTCAGTAATAAAGATGGATTTTGCACAGTATGCAACTTGTTCCCTAACGATGTATAGCCTCGATCATAAAGTGTGCAATAAGGTACTTGAAGTTCACGGAGAAAATACCACACATCAGAATAAGTCCAATGCAACAGAGGCAGAACCCTTATGACAGGAGGCCAATTACTATCAGTCTTGCTAAAATAATCCAAATCTGATGCTCCAGGATCAGATCTTCTAGTTCCCATGATCATGGCTTTTACATCTGGAAAATGTCTTAGGTAGTCAGAGACACAAGTTTTCAAATCCCCATGTAATGTCGTCAAAGTAAAGTTATATTGTTTTGTGCAGTTTTCAATGAAAGCTTCTATTTCAGGAAAAGTTTGTTCTCCTCTAACATACAGAAAATGTGCTCGATTCCATTCATGCGGTTTACACTGTTGAACACAAGAATAAAACAAATGCAATAAAGCAGTACAGTCTTTGCCACCATTAAAACACAAACATAATTCAGACAGCGAGTACTTCTTGAGAACGTCTTCCAAAACTGAAACAGATGAAAAAACAAATTGTGAAGTCTTACTAAGTGCATATACATCTTCTTTTGCAGATAATAAAATGTCCTTCTTTATATTGACTATAGAACCTCTAGGCAAATGTTCATATAAAAAATTATATGCTTCTGCAATTTTAACATCATGTTGACTTTCTAAAACAAGTTTAACTCTGTAGTAATTATTCGTGAACGTGGGATATGAACCAAATTTGACAGAACCATCAAATTTTTTAACAGCTTTATTTAAAAGGGCAGTTATTGAAAATTCATCAATATCAATAAAAATATCTTTCATATTTGTTTTATTCTGAATCATGAATCTCTTTTTTATATATTCAAAGCTTTTCTTAAGTAAGTCAGGTACTCCAGGAAAAATAAATATATTTCGAACTGACACAATAGGATACCTGAGCAGTTTACTGTTATGACTTATTTCAACATAATTCAAAACAGCAGAGCTTGGGACGCTGGCATATTTGATTATGCCAGGATGACTTATGGAGTCTGGGCCAAAATAGCCAACCAGGATTTTAAAAATATCTTGATTGAGTTCTAATTTATCGTTGCACGCTTTTGCGATTGCTTCATAAGTAACATCATCGTGCGTAGGCCCTATTCCTCCACTAGTTACAACAAATGAGCATTTAGAGGACAGTTCATTTACTTCAGATGAAATAGCATCTACATTATCTGGTACGATGGTTACTTTATTAATTGCGATGTTAATAGCATTCAGCTCTTTAATTAAATAAGGTGTATTAACATCAGTTGTTCCTTTTAATATCTCATCTCCAATAATAACTATACCAGCGGTTGTATTTTCTTCTGAAACTAAATGCCTATTCAGAATTTTGTCGGATACGAGCCTTAACGCAGCTACATTAATACTGCATATAAATGTAGCACGAACTTTAAAACAATTATAAAACATTTTAAGTGCGCATAGAGTTGGGAAATTCTATTCTTCTGGTCACACAAAGAGTATTTGCAAAAAAAAAAAAAAATTACCAGCGTACCTACTTCATTATCTGATCTTAAAAGATTGAGTAAATTTGTATCTTCATATACTTTTACAAATCATATGATTACCTTCATCTTTAATATTACAATTCGAGAAACTTTTTTTTCCTTACTGTCAAACAGCCCGTTCAGCTGCGGACACGACTGAACACAAAGAGCAACCCAGATGTTTTCTAGTAGAGATTAGAGATGGCCAATGATTCGATGAGTCGAATCAGTGATTCGAATCTTGGTACTGAGTGGCTCAGTCTTTACACTCACTCTCTACTGATTCGAATCACAAGCCCTCAACTGTGGGGAAATACATTCCAAGTGCGAAGGGAAGGAAAACTTATTTTCCCTTTGCCGTTCCCAGAGATTTTCCCTTACTCTTTCAACTCTTTTCGACTGTTTTCGACACTTTACGACTCTGAGTCGATAGATGATTTGAAACAGCAAATGAGTGGGTGTGGGTGAGTTGGTCACTGAGTTGGTGCAGCAACGAATCTTTACTGATTCAGTGTTTCGCTCTGTTTCGGTGATTGTATACGATCGTTGAGATTCGTTAGTTTTTCGAATCTTCTATCGACTCAGAGTCGAAAGAGGAAAGATGTTTCATTTAATTGGATGTTTTCATTTTTTTATTTATGTTTTTTTTTTCGAATCTTTGGTGTTTCATTTCTTGGTTGGTGGTCGGATTTAAAGTTTTATTTGTCTGTGGGTGTGGAGTGGGTCGAACATCGTTTGCTTTTGGCGGGGGGCATAGGCGTTACTTCCTAAGGGCAAGAGGGGTCAATCCCCCCCCCCGAAAAAAAATTAAGAAAATTCAAGTATCAGAGCTATTTATAATAATGATATTTTCTACAATCGGAAACATTTTGTCACCCCATCCAAATATTACATGCCAATTTACGCCAATGCTCGTGGAAGAGCGGGGGGTGTCTCAAAGTTGTTTAAACCTTTTTCCTTCGGGGGGACTCCCTCCTTCCAACTTGTCTGGCTGGTTTAATATTTGTTTAAAATTTAATGAAACATCCCTTTTCTACTTTTAACTTCAATATATGTCCCCCTGCCCCCACCCTCAAAAAAAAAAAAAAAAAAAAAAACGGAACGTTAAGTTTACATGGTGGCGGGTTTTCATGTGAAGGGAAATAGAATGAAATAAAGTTAGGATTGTGCTTGTCACTTTTAATGAAGGATACAGGGGCGGTATTAAGCGCTCTCACAAAAGGACTTTGTAGTAAGCAAAATAACATTTCGCTTTATTGCTGCAGATTTCGTTTAAGATATTTTTTTTACCTTGTTTGTCGTTTAAGGGGAATGATTTTATTTTCTTTCGTAATTCAGAGAAATACAAAATAGGGTCTAAAGCAGTGGCGTAGTTAGTGTTATTGACAGTGGCGTAGCCAGGATTTTATTTCGGGGTGGGCTGGGTATCAAATTTAAAGATAAAGTTCAATTGTAAGCTAAGTAAAGGGTCCCATTTTTTTGGGGGGGGCAGCAGCCCCTCAGTAGGACTGGGCCAAAAATCGATAAATATCGACATATCGGTTTTATTTCAACATCAAATATCCGATATTCCCATTTTCATTTCAGTGAAATCTCGAATTCGATAAAGGTCAAAAATACAGGCCGGCCAGGGGCGTAGCCAGAAATTTTTCATGGGGGGGGTTATGACTACTGCAACTCATATATATGTATACGTGTGTGTGATAATGTAGTGAAGAATATACATTTTGTATGGCAAAAAATTCCTCATGGGGGGTTATGACCCCCCTAACCCCCCCCCTTGGCTACGCCTCTGAGGCCGGCGATAAGAAAATCCTGAGATCAATACCAGCTTGTGATGCTTTTGCTACTGCTTTCTCTCCGTTGATGACTGCCGGATCGCGGAAAAAACAGCTCCATGGTTTATTAGTCTAATTACCATAATTAATTAACGTATATCTCGGAAACTATCCACCGGAGCGCGTTTTTATTGATTCTCGACCCCCCCTAGACTCAACACCCCACCGATACTTAAAATTTCGAATGCTTTGACACCAAACTTAACCTTTTAATCTTACAGGCCCAGGGGGTCATACGAAGCTCCCCTATATTTTCAATTTGAGCATTTTAAACACTAGCCTCCTCCGGCGGCATCTCCAAAGTCTGGAAACCATCCCAGAGCCAATTTCTACATGTTTGCAGTCCTTTTAAGCCTCAATCATGGTTAATTAGTCTAATTATCATAATTAATTAACGTATATCTCGGAAACTATCCATCGGAGCGCGTTTTTATTGATTCTCGACCCCCCCCTAGACGTACACCCCCATCGATACATAAAATTTCGAATACTTTGACACCAAACTTAACCTTTTAATCTTACAGGCCCAGGGGGTCATACGAAGCTCCCCTGTATTTTCATTTCGGGCAGTTTAAACACTAGTTTTACTCGAGCAAGGAGAGAGAGATGCTAGCTGCCCGAGAACTCAGCGGAGAAGAAACCCGATGAAGGGGTGAAGGGTGTTTAAATAGTACGGCTTTCGGCGCAGAGAGAGGGAAAATTTCTTTAGTTGTTTTATTGATTCAAGATTCGAATCATCGAAGTAGTGAGTGAGTTGAGATTCGAATTAGTAAAATGAGTCGAACCGCCCATCTCTATTTTCTAGTTCATTAGAGAGGCGTAGTAGGTAGAGAATTAAAGGAACATGTAAATAAATAAAATGAAATCCTGTTATCGAATACAAATCGTGCTTATACAAATTAAAAAGATATTTAGAAATGGAAATTGTTTGATTTTGAGAGGTTATATAAACCCTTAGGCAGTGAGGGTTTGAAATAAGGAAATTCCAGGAAAAAACGGAACGCTGAACCCTGGGGAGAAAAACAAAGAAAGACGATCAACGATGATGATACCGTAAGTAATGGAAACTCGTCGTAATTAAGTAATGGAAACTCGTCGCTACTTTTCCTCTTTCCCCTCATAATTTCCCTAAACAAAATGCTCTGGGCATAGGGGAAGGAAAGCAAACGCCATGCTATAAAATTAGCCCAAGCTTCCGTTGGGAAATGGATTATTTGATGCTGCCATCTAGCGGTAAAGATTGTAAACAACTTAACAGGATAATCTGTTTTTCCCGTAGATATAGGAATAACTAGATCACACATCCGTATGCTAGTAAGAGGTTTTTCTTGTTGCCAAATATCTTCGGTGCCATCGCCCATGATAGTGGCAGAAAGCAGTGTCTTGATCATGGTTTATGGTTATTTTCGCCACTAGTCCAGCATCTTATTTATTTATTTATTTTTTAATTAACTTTAAACATCATCATGCCCAAAGTCGTGATCGTGCGTATAATTGCACCAACAGGTTTAGGAAAGGATCTGGAATATCCTTTCACAGGTAATAAATG
>JAWZYV010017597.1:27500-33035 GCA_038373885.1 Cheiracanthium punctorium | reverse complement strand
TCCCTTTTTTGGAACGGCATTTTCACTATCAGTTGAAAAGGTTATTTATTTTTCCTATCCTTTATTCACCTTTAAGTATTGAACCTCAACTCCCCAAAATATTTTAACATGACCAAGTAGGATGTTGACATTTCAATTTTTATACATAATGATTTTTTTTAAAAATCATCCCTTATTCAAGGAGATGGCATCAGAAATTTTTCTGCTATTGCTGGTATTAGCAAAAATCGCAGAAAGTCGCAAAAATTCTGGTATCAAATGGGTTAATAAAACTCAATAAAATATCCGTCCTTTCTTAGGTTATTCTTATAACTACTCCAACGAATTATTTCCGAACACCCCATAAAAGTTTATTAAATAATTTACCAATGTGCAAGTGGCGTAATAAGGGATTATACACTGCCCGATATTGAAAATGAAACACCCATAAGAAGTGGCCAGAAAGTGTTGAAACTCGGCAAGCAGAGAGACAGCAGGGAACAATAAGTTATCTTTATTTCAAAATGATATGCATAATACAGAGTGAGAGCAGTGTCGTCTTAGTAGGTTGTCGAACCACCGTGGTCGGCGATACACGAAGCAACACATCTAGGTACTGAGTCAATGAGAGTACAGATGGCGTCCTGAGGAATGTTTCTCCATTCCCTGTCAACCATTTGCCACAGTTCGTCTTCGGAACGGGCTAGTGGCAGGGTCTGCAAATGGCCTCCAATCGCATCCAAATTTGTTCGATTGGTGACATCAGGAGAGTACGGTGGCTAGGGAAGCGTCTGTACACCTTGCAGAACACGTTGACTGATGCAAGCAGTGTGCGGTCGAGCGTTATCCTGCTGGTACAGGGCGTTGGGAACCGTTTGAAGGTAGAGGAGTGTCACCGACCGCAGCACATCATCCACATATAGTTGAGAAGCCATAGTGCCCCGAATACGAACTAGAGGTGACCTGGAGTCATACGCAATTGCTCCACAAAGCATGATGCCACATTGTCGCGCGGTGGGCGTTCTACAATTGCTGCCGGATTGGACCTGTTTCCACGTCGATGCCACACTCGTACGCGGCGACTATCACTGGAGAAACAGAAGCGTGACACGTCACTCGTCTGAGACTGCCATTCTGTCGTCCACGTCGCTCTAGCCTGGCGCCATTGCAATCGTTGGCGTGTGGAGCCAATGGCAGTCTTCTTAACGGACGCCATGAGTGCAGGCCACTAGCAACCAATCGACGGGAAATGGTTCTGGTCCATATAGGAACATCCAAGGTGTCTTGAACGTGTCGCAGAATGGAGGTTGAAGTAGTTTGCAAGGCCGCCACCGCTTGCCGGTGAATGGGTCGATCCACGCGTGCTGACGTCACTCTGGCTGCACCGGCACCCCTTAAACGTGCCACATTTCCTTGTTCCAACCATCTTCACCATAGCCAGTGTACAGTGAACACATCCAGGTGTGTGTCTGCCGAGATTTGCCGAATGGACCAACCTGCCCTTCTCAGTCTGATCATCATGTCCCTCGTAAAATCGTCGGTCTGCTGCAACTGCCTCCGTTGACGGCAGCCTGTCATTCTCTGGTTACACGTGTCCTCTGAGACAGGAATAACATTTCTACGACAATTTCTCTAAAAGCAATACTTTCACAAAAATTGTCCGTTCTACCCGTTCCTGCCCGTATATCTTTTTCCATGTGCACTGGCGAGCTACCAAATTTACATCATTAGCATAACTCGGCAAGATGCATTTACCCTGAAATTTGCATAATTTTCTGATCCCTTCTTCTTGGTGTTGCACTTCCAATGTCACGCAATGTATTTATATTAATCCGCATGCTGAATTTTCAGATAGAATTGTTATTTATATATTGTCAAGTCATGTACTAGTTTATGATACATATGTATTTTAACAAAATATGAGTACATTAAAGTACTCATTTTTAAATAAATCATTTTTCACAGTGTGCTAGTTGTAGCAGAATTACCAGCAAGTCATGGTGTGTATTAGACACTTTTTTTGCTTGTCCAGCATACATAATCCAGCTTGTGTTGCTTGAATATTTTGCTTGGTCTAGCAGCAATCAAGATCGCCACTCGCTTGAAATTTTGTTCAATTCTAGTAATTTGCAATCAGCAGATGCTTTTTTTGTTACTATTCTAGCATTACTTTTTACCAGATGTTGCTAGAACTCAGAAACTCTAGTCTGTACTAAGATCATGCTAAAATGCAGGGGGAGGGGTGAATTTTCATACATTAACTACATAATAAAAACTAATACAAGTATGATTATTGTTACTAAAAAAACAGGCTTCAAATTACTTCATTACAACAGAAACTTATTCCGGGGCAGCTGGGACATCTGCCATCAGGGGCAACTTTTAATTCTTGGGCGACTGGTGCATACACATAATCGATAATCATTTCCATTAAGGTTGACATTGAAACAGTTCGCTAAATATTGTTATGCATAGACCTTGACAGATTGGTATATTTAGCACTGTGAAATATTAAATCTCACTATGCAGCAATTATCCAAGCTGTAACATTATTCATATTATAAAATAGAGGGGTTGGCAAATTCTCGCCAAATATGAAGCTATTACCAAGCTGAGCAGTTTTGAGAACTTACCTAGGCAACTTTTGACATATTACTTCTAACAATGTTACTGGCAACCTATAGGCATTGATTTAAAAACAGCTTTTTCAATTTTTGCAATAATAGTACCATTATAAAGTGACCAAATTAATATGGGATCGCCTATGAGCTATCTACCCTTTCGAAAAAAAAGAATTATAGAAATTCATCAATGTGGTAAAACGTTACCGGTGCACATGCATAAATATATATAATATATACATATATAATTGTAGAAAGTATCTCTTCATATGTATGGGGGGTTGTATACATATTAAAATACGAAATTTAATTTTTATATGGTCCCTCCTTTCCTACCCTTTATATTTAGGAAAATGTTGCTCTTTGCCTAAGAAAATTAATAAAACAAACCCCGTGTCTACGTGGAATAGTTTCCGAGATATATCAATTTGAAAATTTTGGCATTTGTCGCCAAGCAATAAGGGGATGTCGCCAAAGTGAAAAAAATGTAATTACTTTTCAAATGACGTTCATTTATGATAATAGTCACTCGATAGACACAGTTGACTCCTCAAATCCTAATTTAGCTAGAGTATTCCTATAACACATGTTTGGCAGTTTCTAGTGAAAGTTACCACACCATAGTAACCTACACCATTATTTTGTCATTCTCCTTTATACTTTAAAATTTCCTACTCTAGAAGCTTGATGTAATTGATGGATGACCCCTTGAAAGACTAAATTATCGCTCATTTCATAAAGCAGTACAGATCATTTTAAGTAAAACTGCCCCTGTTAATTTCACACATTTGAACGGGTTTAATTGCTTTTCCGAACAATGAGATTTTTACTTATCTTTTATCAACTTATAGTGGGTCCCCAAAAGTAAAGATTTTTTCGCTAGAAAACTGATGCCAACGCATTAGGTAAAATGGTGTAAGTCATCATTTTCAAAATTAATTTTCTTGCTAACTATTCCACGTAGAGACACGGGATTTGTTTTATTAATTTTCTTAGGCAAAAAGCAACATTCTTCTAAATATAAAGAGTAGGAAAGGAGGGACCGTATAAAAATTAAATTTCGTATTTTAATGTGTACAAGCCCCAGTAAAAAAATGCCATATCTGAAAGCTACTCTTACTTTGACGAACTTTTCTAATTGGAAGTATGTTTCGATCACTTATGGTTTAAAAAGTAATCGCCGTAACATCTATTTTGAATCACCCGGTATATATATATATATATATATATATATATATATATATATATATATATATATATATATATATATATATAAGAGAAGAGTTTGTTTGATTGTTTGTTCGCTATACGCGTCCAGACATTTCGACGGATCTGGACCAAATTTGGCACGCTGACTATATAGGACAAGAGAAAGCTAATGCCGTAAAAATGAAATTAATCGGATTAATAAATTTCGAGTTATTTTATGTTTTGTAAGGTTTTTTACCATTTTTCTCGCATTTACGTTATCGCAAGCTAAATTTCTGTCCGAATACAATATTTTTTATACCATCGGAAACTACAGAGTTTTCTTTTTCAAATACAATTTGTTACAAAATCGTACATTCTTTCCCTTACATTTGCCCATTTTTGGGAATTTTTTAAAGGAAATCCTGTTTCGGAGAAAATGTACTGCTTTTAAAAATATGCTATTTTTAAACTGTCGCATCGAAAAACCTAATGGGCAAAAATTTTTCCATCTTTTTACCGCTGATTGAACATTTATTTCTCCCTCTTTTAAATTTTGAACCGTGCGGAAATGTTTATTAGATTTTCTTATATGATTTTTTTTCTGAAAACATCACATATTAAAATTCTCTCCAGAATGCAAGTTCTGGAACGAAGGTAAATTCCCCCACTCGGTTTTTAATTTTCAAGGTCGGTCTTCTCACAGGCAGAGCGAAAGAGAGACGGAAGGGGGGGGGGATTGAAGAGAGGCATCGACCTTGAACTGAAGAAGACGGAGCACGCTTGCGAGTGGGAAACCAGTTTTTGGTTCGAACATCTCCAGCCAGTCGATCACGTGATTGTGGGAAACATTCGCCTTTGCACCCATAGATTGAACATGGTGAACTCTTGTGTAGCATATAATTGTAATGCTAAAGCCGGCCAAGAATCATCCAAGAGCCATTTTTCACGTATGATTTTAGACGTTATATTACACCTTATTTAATGTTTTACTATATTCATTTAAGTGAAAACTTTCTTTGATCATCATAGAAATAGCACAAGGAAACTAGATGTCTCCTCTTCCAATGAATCATATGCAGAGGATGAGAACACTGAACTAGAGGATCAATTACCAGCTGTTGGACTCAATAATTTTATTCAAGATGTTGTTCAATATGTAGCAGGTTTTGTTGTAAGACAATTGCTAAAAACTTTAACGTGTGAACTTTGCATTTCTTCAATAATATCTAATGAAGAAAAATCTGAGCTGATAGCCTATAAGGCATTTTTACCTGATGCTGGGTTAATTGGACCAGCAAATGATGTTGTAATATTATGTAAACACACAGAAATTGTTTTTCGCCAGACTGAAAAGCATTTGGTCTTGGGGGGGGGGGGGAATTATTATTTACATGACACAGCAAATTTTGAAGAAAATTAATGTAAATAATTTATTTAAATGCCTCGAAAACCATATCTTTGACCATGTAGCTGAAAATAATCATTTTATAATTTTAGTAAAATGTATAATTGACAAATATTTACAAATAAGTTGTTGTGTGTGATTATGGCAACGCTACACTTGGGCGATCTGCCAAGGGGGGGGTGCCTTGGTGGGAGGATTTTCTAAGGAGTTCTAACGCGTATTCACGTTACATCTGGAGAAAACCTACCAAAACTCCGGACCGTTAGATCGACAGCCGCGCGATGGGACCCGACCCCGGGACCTTCACACTTCGGCCATCTACCATTTTCAGTAGCATAA
>JAWZYV010017597.1:20000-22500 GCA_038373885.1 Cheiracanthium punctorium | reverse complement strand
TTATTAAATTAATATTCAAAAAAATTATGAATAGCGACGCAGAAATTAATATTAGATGGCTGTGCAAAATTTCAAATTTTTACGTTCAGTAGTTTAATCTATATTTAATAAAATGTGTTATTTTCATGCGTTAAGGGACCATATATAAATTTATTAAGTGAAAATTTTTTGAAAATTGCATAAAATAAATGTAAATTAGATTTATTTTGTGCAAAAACACAGTAAAAGATACCAGTATTAAAAATATCAAATTTTGAAGCAAAAAAATTAGAGGTTTTTACAGTTTGATGGGGATTCTATAATGCGTGTATTGTTGCGTCCACTACCATATTCCCCCAAATAAAATAAATATTTTCCAGCGCTATAGAATTAGATGCAGTAGATGTATGTCTTCTAATACAACGTCCTATTTCTGAAAAACTAACATCCTCAACTTTCCAGGCATGAATGTGACCTTTTTTTAATATCGTAAACATTAGGTCTTTGGAATTCCCCATATTTTATCAAACATTCAAAATCACGTTTTTCTGTAAAAAAATTTCATCTAACTATAAATCAAAATACCGCCAAAAGTCTTAAGAATATTGCACATTGCAGACGATAATATTAAATGAAGAAAGTGAAATAACAAACACAGTGATAATATTGGGTCGGCAAAAAAGTAATTGCGTTTTTTACATGAAATTCAAACGAATAAATTTACTATCAGGAAATCATTCTTCAAGTTCGACCACAGCTGAGTAATATTCAAGCTTGTAGTTAGAAGAGCTGAGAGCAAGCAGCCTTTAACTCCTGCCAAAATTTCACCTGTCTAAAAGAACCATCAACGGAAATGCCAATAACAATTTCAAAATTACAAAGATATTCAAAATCGTGAGCAGTCATTTTGCATTTTTCCCTTAAATCATGGGTACGAACCAAGGAAGTTATGAAATCACGGGTCATTTGGACCACAGATAAAATATTCTATTCTACCCTTGATATTCTCAGTACAAAAAACTTTAAGAGAGATGAAAAGAATATTTTCATTGAAAATAATATTAATTTCTTTTAATTCTCGCGAGCGGAATTAATGAAAGGCGGAAAGTTCGGAAACTACAAATATCGTTTTTCAATTTGCAGAAAGTCCCTTAAAAACGCGCAAAAATGAATTCGCAATATCTCCGGAAAATAATATTACCTTTTAGTATTTGGCAACTCCTATGCTTTCTTCTTTCCACTTTTACACTTTTATTTAGTGGCAACACCATTTTTCACTTTTTACAATTCTTAGCATTGGCAACACATATCAATTGTTCAAATGAAATTTCCATGTGCTCAAGGTCTGGTATGTAAAATTATAATTCCTATTTCTAATTTTTGTTATCTTTTTGATTTCTTCTTTCCTTTATACAGTAGGGTAGGGCCCAGATGTGTGGAGTTAATATCTCTTCTGATATGCCACACAACCGAAACCCTACTATTTGGTTTGCTGTAAATTATAATCCACTGTTTGTGGCCCCTGACGATGGTGACAGTGGTTATAATTTCCGTTCCATTATATTATCACAATAATTCTTGCACTTTATTTGGCTTCAAAATCTGGTTTCTAATTCTTGCTAATAGCTGTTATATTTTTATGCGAGATATGTCTTATTTGTAGTATGTTTTGTGTTTTACTTGTTAGTTACATATACATATATATATATACATATCCCAGACAGCACAGCAAACTTGCAGCAAGCTTGATTTATCAAGTCAATAAGCTTGAATTAAGCTTGAAAATTCCAAGCGTGTAAGCTTGATGCAAGCTTGAATCAAGTGTTCTAGTTTACACTTGCCCAGCTTGCATTAAGCTTGACATTTCAAGCTTAATTTCAAGCTTAAAAATTTTTCCAAAAAAATTTTTTTTAAATACACGGGGCGCCCGCTGGCTAACGCGCCCCACATAATTTCTTTTTCGCGCATTTTCCCCCTTTACGCTGAAATTTCAATTTAATTTAATCTGTTTCCATCGAGTGTCCGTCGCTGGGATAGAACCCGGGCCCTTTGGCTTCGCAGTCGAGCACGCTATCCATTCCGCCCCGGAGACTTGTGCAGCTATGACTAAAGTTTGAAGTGACTCACCACGCTGTTTTCTCGCCAAATTGATAAGTGGGCGATGTGTTATTTGTTTTTTTTTATTTTTCCATGGGATGCATCAGAATTAAAATAATGCATCAAATAAATTAAATTAAAATCAAAACTAAAATAAAAAAACACGTTTTAAAGCTTTCAGTACCGCAACACTCGTGAAGCAATACTGCTGGCCAAAATCGAGACAAACGACTGATTTTGAAATCAATTTCGTAGTATAATTGTATTTTATTTTGAAGAATTTCCATATTTGGAAATATAGAATGGGTTTACTTAACACAAATTTTGTGTTACTATGTATTAACAAATGTTATGTGTTAACAAATGTAAATGTGCTAACAAATGTGTGTTAACAAATTTTGTGTTACTCCCCCTTACCATAGGT
>JAWZYV010017597.1:0-17500 GCA_038373885.1 Cheiracanthium punctorium | reverse complement strand
TAGCTATTAGAAAAAAACAACGAGGAAGTGGACCGACACGAAGATCAAAGCTCAGTAATGGAGGCAGTATTAGTGCATGTTGCCATCAGAGAAGGCTTACTGCAATCAATAGACAAGTAATGCCATGGAGTGTGAATAAAAAATGATATATTAATAATACTTTGGAAGTATGGAAAGGAAAAGAATAAATAAATAAAAAAAGTAATAATTAAATGAATAAATAAAAAAAATAAAACTGGTAATAATTAAATGAATAAATAATAAAATAAATATTACACTAGTATATCTAGCCTATGTTTTACGTAGTACTAGCTGCAGTAGCTAAGAAGTACTTAGTTGAGGTTGTGGAAATGGAGAAAAGCTGTAGCAATAATATTAACAATAATGATATTGATAATAATTATATTCATTTATTATTGCTATTTATGCTAATGTAATTGTAAAATGTTTAGTTAGAACAGTACTCTGTTTGGCTTCATTGGTTACAGACTCACATAAAAAGGAAAAAGTACCAGTAATCAACCATTCTTAAGAATAGATTTTTTTTTTTTTTTTTTTTTTTTTTTTTTAATAAAATATATATAGATATATATTTTATGTTTTTTTTTTTTTTTTTTTTTTTTTTTTTTTTTTTTTTTTAATTTAGAAAGAACCAACAACCAACCCCATCCTCACCAACCAATATTCTGATTAGGACATACAGTTTTTTTGATTACATAGAGGATATAAAATTGAAGTTAGAAATTTACTGGGATAATTATATTTTATAGCATTTTTATATAGGTCAGTTAAGTTATTAGCCTTAAAACTATTGGTACATAGAGACTCTATTCTATATTTATGATTAGAGATAATATTTCTAAATACAGAAGTGTGCATACATGAATTGAAATGAGTGAAGGTATTAACCTGAAAATTAAAGTCATTTCTTTTATTATATATATTAAAGGATAGACTCTTATCGTCATTGATTCTAATTTGTAAGTCTAAAAAATTAATTATTCTATTATTATTAGGATTTTTTATTAGTTCTAGGGCTGAATGGTAGGCTATGGGTAGGTGGTCAGTATCACTATAAGTATTGTCAGTAGCTATTGTTATTATGTCATCTATGTACCTATATATTATAAGAGAAGGATTATTGTAATTTTTTTCATAATTGTATAAATATAGGTCTGCTAAGTAACTGGAATTGGAACCACCTTGTGGAATTCCTATAACTTGCTTATATAATTTATTATTATGTAGAATGTAGTTATTATAGATTATGAACTTTAAAAGATTTTCGAAATACATAGTATCTATGTAAGAAGGCAGGGTTATATTATTATTACTTTGTATAAATAGATTCAATATTATATTGTATAAGTCGTCTAGTGGTATACTATTGAATAAGTCTTTAAAATCATAAGTTGATATGTTAATTACATTGTATAGAGCATTAATCTTATTTTTTAGTTCATAGCTATTACCTATAGATACAGAAGTAGTGTTAGATTTTATGTACAGATCATGCATAGAAGTAAGTATTTTTAGTAATATTTTGCTTGCTACATTATTATAAGTGTTACATCCTATAGTAACAGTTCTGAATTTTAGTGGCGTTTTATGAAACTTTGGTATTAGCACTAAGTAGGGATATTTTAGATTGTCATGCTTGATTTTAAGTAACTTGTGGAAAGCTAAGATCTTTTTGTTAAATGTTATCTCAGAGATAGATGTTAGACTGAAATTTGGATTATTGTTAATGGATGAAGCTAAGAGATTGTGATATAACTGCTTACATATTATAGCGTAGTTATTGCTAGACTTATCAACATAAGTAATGATAAAGTTATTCTGTAGCTCTGTTATTTGATTGCTTAGTTTTATATTTTTAGTATATCTAAATTTACAAAGTAGTTGTTTTTTAAGGTCAGCAATAATATTAAATTTCCATTCATTAAAGAAGGCGGAAGGTTTGCTGTTTTTTATTGAAGTGTTATATATATATACATCTATATTATAAATAAAATTATCTATTATATCATCTATACAGTATTTAGTGGGTAACCTAAACTTAGTACCTCTTTTCATGATCCGTTGAAGTTTAAGATATATATATATATATATATATATATATATATATATATATATATATATATATATGTATATATATTTATATATATATAGTTGAAGTTTGTTGAATATTTACTTTTTAGTTATATGCATATATATATATATATATATATATATATATATATACATATAACTAATAAGTAAAACACAAAACATACTACAAATAAGACATATCTCGCATAAAAATATAACAGCTATTAGTAAGAATTAGAAACCAGATTTTGAAGCCAAATAAAGTGCAAGAATTGTTGTGATAATATAATGGAACGGAAATTGTAACCACTGTCACCATCGTCAGGGGCCACAAACAGTGGATTATAATTTACAGCAAACCAAATAGTAGGGTTTCGGTTGTGTGGCATATCAGAAGAGATATTAACTCCACACATCTGGGCCCTACCCTACTATATAAAGGAAACCTTGGGCACATGGAAATTTCATTTGAACAATTGATATGTGTTGCCAATGCTAAGAATTGTAAAAAGTGGAAAATGGTGTTGCCACTAAATAAAAGTGTAAAAGTGGAAAGAAGGAAGTATAGGAGTTGAATAATAATAAATTAAAATGATTGAATAAAATAAATAGTATAGCAATATTAAATATAACATATTGTTTAAAAAATATAATGTTTATTATTATTGACAAAGTATGTATAATAAGTTATTGTATGACAGAAGATTAGTCTAGTAAATAAGAAAAAAATAAATAATGTTTAGGACAGAATAATCACAATATAGGAACCCCGGGTTTTTTTTTTTTTTTTTTTTTTTTTTTTTTTTTAATCCCTCCAGATGTGTATATGCATGCATATACACATCCAAATTGTTTTTAAACATATTACTTTTTTTTAATATACATATAAATACATATATATATATATATATATATATATGTATATATATATACATATATTATATACATATATATACATACATATACATACATATACATACATATATATACATATATATGCATACATATATATATATATATATATATATATATATATATATATATATATGTATATATATATATGTATATATATATGTATATATATGTATATATATGTATATATATATATATATATATATGTATATATATATATATATATATATATATATATACGTATATATATATATATATAATACATATACGTATATATATATATATATATATATATATGCATAGTTAAATTTTATGTAAAAGCAAACAAAAATACAGTGGATCCACATGTTACATAGCGCTTATTGAAGCTGCTTAAAGGAAAACATGTGTTTAATATTATTTAGTAAATATAAGATGAAAGCTCCCCCAGGCCAGCCATTGTTATTATATAAATGATGATACTGTATGATTTAGTAAACAAAAATATACCTGGCATACGTTTCATGTACTGCACAAATGATCAGTATGATGAAAATGAGAAAAGACTGATTTCACGTTTTGATGATGCACATACAATACAAGGAACTCAAAAGATTCATGCCATCATTCCAGTATCTGAATCACAGATGTTCACAAAACCTTATTCTTTCAGTTCACAAGAATGTATTGAGTCTCCAATAGCTCCAGAAATTATTTTAGATAGAAAAGTACATGATTCAGGATTTGTAACTGTTAATTATGGGGGTTCTTGGTGGCTTGCATG
The DNA here is from genome assembly GCA_038373885.1 of Cheiracanthium punctorium. NCBI lineage: Eukaryota > Metazoa > Arthropoda > Arachnida > Araneae > Cheiracanthiidae > Cheiracanthium > Cheiracanthium punctorium. Next base: position 13,734 of record JAWZYV010017597.1, on the reverse strand, counting down.
CATTCTTGCTAAAAACCATGAATCAAATTATTATAAGGTTAGCTTTCTTCATCCTAAAGAACCAGCTCCATCATTTTGCTTTCCTAAACCTAGACCTGATATTTTAGAAGTTCCAGTCTGTGATATATTAAAAAAGGTGGATCCTTGTACAGCAACCGGAAGAACATATACATTAACCAGATGGAAATGGCAGCATCATCTGTCATTTTGGATAAAAAACTAAATTATCAAAAATTTCATAATTTTTGATAATTTAGTTTTTCCCTATTCAAGTTTTTTCAAGATTAAATTTGAATAGGGACTTTTTATTTAATCAAGATTATATAGTTGTAACTAGTATGCTAATAAACTGTAAATCATATGAACTGTGTGAATGTTACATATATAAAGTAAAAAATTAATTAAATTATTAATTGGCTTAATTTATACACTTTATACAGAAATGGATGATTTAGTCTCCCAATGAATTGTTTTATTTTAAGTTATTATATAGTTATTGACTAACATGGTATATTAAAATTTTTACCTGACAGGGTAAGTTCAAAAGTATATATTGATTTAGATTAATTATATTTCATTAATTATACATAAGATAATGAGCATATTGACAAAATATTTGATAAGCTCATGTTTTGAAAATTAAGCATCTAAATTCTATCATTTTCCCAGATTTTATTGGTCAGAATTTATTTCTCTAAAAGGGAAAAAGGTAATAGTTTTGAATTTTCTTTTTTTCTTTTTTTTTTCGTTATGCTCGCAATGTGGCTTGTGCACTTGTCTTTATATAAAAATTAATTTCTTCAATACTCATTATTTCTCCATCTTGAAACTTTGTGTTAGGCTCGCCAATTGTGGTAACCTTGCCCCTGAACTACGGGTGGAAACCCCGTATTTTTTTTTTTAGCGTCTGACAGCTCCGCTCGAGGAGAGGGAGAGAAAGGAGCTCAAGCAGCTGGCGTTTCATGCCAGGGAGATGAAAACTAATTTTGTAATTTAAATGTTTTATAGTGTAAAAAGTGTTTTGTGTCCCTTTCGTAATGTGTCAATAAAAATATATTGGGACTAAACATAGTCTGCTTCGTTCATCCTTCCCGTCTCCGAACATGGAAAAGAACCCGACTTGTAACACTGGTGGCAGCGGTGGGATGTGTCGAAGGCGAGGGAGGATACAACTATAAAATTCCTGGATTCCCCTACTTTCCTGCGAGTCAACAAACGCCCTGTTCACCGATGAACGGGAACATAGCCAAGTGTGCATGCGATGACAGCATATCAGACCTGCAAAGTGCACGTGAATTTTCCGAAACATCGAAAATCTCGAAATCTACTACTAAAAGGTGGGTGCTAATATTTCTAGTAACTCGCTGGCCGTAACTTTACGTCTACCAAGCCTGCAGCGGAGCATTCACAGAGGATGAGTCATCCAAACACTCTTATCTCCATACGTTGTTTCGATTTGAACGGTCCACCCCCAAGTCCCGCGTTCACTACGAATGCATAGTGGCAAATGATCATCTTTTCAGCTTGTTTATTTTTTTTTCCTCTTCTCTTCATGTAGAGGGGAAGCTGAGCTCTGTGGTAAGAGTGACGGAATATAGCTCATGAAATGATTATTTCGTGCTAAAAGTATTTTTGATTTGCTTGCTCTAAGCGGTGTTTTTTTTATTATTATTAAAAAGAAAAGAAACTATTTTTGAGTTTATATGCTATTAAGTTTTGATATCATGAATAGAATATCATTAATATAATTTTTTGAAATATTTATATATTTTAGTATATATTTAAAGTGATAAATAAGTTGGTGAATTTTCTTAATATCATGAATACAGTATAATAAGTATATTTTTCGAAATATTATATGTTTTGGAGAGTTTTTTAAAATGGCATGAATGATAGTATATTTAATTTTAATTTTGCATATCAGGTAATATATGTGTATTATTCCTTTAAAGTATGATGTATGCTTGCAATTTAAAACTATTTTAAGGCAATTTGGCATTCGGGGTAGTTTAAAAAAAATGTCTTTTTTAAATAAAAGCAGAAAAGCGGATTTATTTCGTCTGGCAGAAGATTTGGGGGAAAAGCCGAATTCTGCCATGTCTAAGGTAGACCTAAAGGAATTAATATTGGGTTGTACAAAATACAAAGAGGCAGACGCTAAGGAATTGTTAGAGGCTATTGTTTCTGAAAGAGAGGAAAACGAACGAAAACTAGAAAAGGAAAAGGAAAAAGAAAGGGAATATCAGGAAAAAGAAAGAGAAAGGGAACATCAATTAAAAATAGAACAAGAAAAATACGCTCTTGAAAAATTTCGTCTAGAGGTAGAATTAACAAAAAACGCGGGTGCAACTCAGATCGGAGATCAGGCCGTAAGGCCAAGATCATTGGATGAAATTGTTAGGATGGTGCGGTTATTAACGGTAAAGGTGCCCAATAAATCTGAGGGTTGGGATTATTTCTTTTCGAGTTTGGAGAAAGCATTTCTTAATGAAAACGTGAGCGACGAGTATAAACCGAAAGTTCTTCTTTGTCTATTAGGGGGATAAGGTATCTAATTTGTTAGTGAATTTGGATGAAAAGGAATTTCAAAATTATGACTCGCTTAAACAATTGGTGCTCAAAGAGTATGAACCGTCACCGAAATTATGTTTGGAAAATTTCCGTAGGGCAAGACGGAATCCGGATGAAACATTCTGCCAGTTTGCATCGCGTTTAACTTCAATGTGGTCATACTATTGTAAATTGAGGGGGGCGAATGATTTTGAATCGGTAAATCAACTTGTAGTGTCAGACAGGATTTTCCAAGCGTTGGATTCTGAGACCATGTCTCACATAGGAGTACTTCAGGGGGAAAATTGGTTTAAACCCAAGGAATTGGGGAAGCAGTGTGACATCTTCTATGCCTCGAAAGGTAAATCTTTTGAAGGATCGGTGAGAGGCAAATGGGCTGAGGTTGATAAAAAAGGGTTACATGGTAACTGGGCTAAGCAGCCAATGGACGAAAAAAGGCTAGACAACAATTACGTTTTCCCTAAGAAAAGTTTTGATAAAACTAAAGTCTCCGAAGCAAAGAAATTAACGTGCTACACCTGTGGGTCTGAAAAGCATTTAAAAAGGGATTGTCCTAAAAACAAGGAAGTTGATAATAAAAAGGTTAACATAAATCATGTTGTGGCAGAATCAAAAGATGAAACAGTGGTTGCTAGGGTAGACTTGTTAGGCGAAGTTGTCCCGAGACAGGCTATTGAAGACAAGCTTTCCAAACTGGAAAAGACATCTATTAGTATATATGGGAAATTAGTACGCGCATTAGTAGATTCGGGGACGGAAATTACGGTTGTCAAAAGGGATTTGGTTCCGGGTATTCCAGTCGAAGGAGCTTCCACAATATATTTGAAGGGTATTTTTGGTCCGGCAGTGAAGTGCCCATTGGTCTACGTTCCGATTGGTCTTGCGAGGGGTGACGTTGTAAATGTGGTACACCGACTAGTGTTATGTGCTTTAGCAGAGGTTTTGGTGGAAGATGTATTAATTCCACCGGATGTTTTGAATTCATTGAGAGGGGCTCAGAGTGGAGTAAATTCTCCGGCTGAGGACTCTCAAGGCCCGGAGGAAAATTCGGGAAATTTGGGTGAAACCGAGGTTTCATCTGGGACTCTGTGGGAGAAAGCACAGAATGACACTGATTTGGAGGATTCTCCAAGAGAAATCACTTCGTATGGGAATGAAGTGGGGACGGTAGAGGACAAGGAGGAGGAAGTAACCGCTGAGACAGATAACGGAAGCATAACGGCTGATAGTTTTCGCTCTGAGCAGGAGTGTTGTGCCGATTTAGCAATGGCTTGGAGGCTAGCTAAAGAGGACAAGGGCAATTATTATGAAGTAGATGGATTCCTATTTCATAGAGATAAAATACTAGGGGAGAGTATCGGGCAACTCGTAGTCCCAAAATGTAGAAGAAACGAAGTGTTGAAATTAGCTCATACTTCAGTATTCAGTAGTCATATGGGTTTTAAAAAGACTCTTGAAAGAATCAAGTATTCATTCTTTTTGGAAGGTCTGAGGGCCGATGTCAGAAAATATTGTAGCTCATGTAAAGAATGTCAGCTCACTCAAACGGTTAAAGTTAGTGATAGGGCGCCTATTACGCCTGTGGCAAGACCTGAGTTATCATTTCAGGTAGTCAATGTGGATTTGATTGGCCCAATAGACCCGCCGAGTTCCAAAGGCCATAAGTATATTTTGACTTTGGTAGATCAACATACTAGGTGGGGCGAGGCAGTACCATTGACGAGGTTGAAAGCAAAAGTAACCTGTGAAGCATTGTTGAGCCTATTTTCAAGGACGGGTATACCGAACGTTATCGCGTCGGATAACGGGACGAACTTTATAGCCGAACTGACTAAAGAATTTGAGAAAAGGATTGGAAGTAGTCCAAGATTCTCTACGTCCGGATATCCACAATCTAATGGATTGTTGGAACGGTTCAATAGAACTTTGAAAAACATGCTACATAACGTAATAAGGGAAGAAGGTAGAGGGTGGCATCTACAGATTCCGTATGTTCTCTGGGCGTACAGGGAAATTCCTCATTCGACTACGGGAGTGTCTCCATTTCAACTACTGTATGGCAGACAGCCCCAAGGTCCGTTATCGATTTTGAAATCTACTTGGACTGGGAAGCACAATAATTTGCAATTGAACACCACTCCCATTTCCAAATACTTGGAGGATTTGAAAACAAAGCTTGAGAAAGCTGCGGAACAAGCCAGGCTTGTTTCGGTGGTGCAGCAAGAAAAGTCAGCCTATTACCATAATTTAAGATCATCTGATAGAGTGTTTAAAGTCGGAGATCAGGTGATAGTGTTAATTCCCGACTCAACGAACAAATTATTTGCCAGATGGCAAGGCCCTGCAGTTATCACTGAGGAACGTAAACCACATTCCTTCTTGGTGAAAATGCCAGACGGTTCAACAAAACATATACACCAAAATAAGTTGAAACAATACATAGCTAGGGCTAATTCAGTAAACGTAATTTTTCACGAAGAAAAGGAGTTCGGTCATGTGGAAACTCTACCAACCGCTACCAAAGAACCTAAATTTTTTGAAATTCTTGAAAATCTTAACGTTGAACACTTAGATAGTAATCAATTAAAAGCCCTTAAAAATTTAATTGTAAAATTCAAACGTATCTTTACTAAGCCTGTGCAACCAGCCCGGGTTGGCACACATAAAATTGAGCTTATTCCAAATTCCGTACGTAAAAGGCCTCATTGTTATAGCGTCCCAATTGCTTTTCGGAAGCAAGTTGAACGTCAGGTCCAAGAACTTTTAGACCTAGATTTGATTGAACCGTCTAGTTCAGAAATCGCCCATCCAATAGTTTGTGTGGCAAAAAAGGACTCTACGATGAGAATGTGTATAGATTTTCGAGCGTTACATGCAGTCACTAAAGTCCCCATTTTCCCTATGAAGGATATGCAAGAGTTGATCTTTATAGCCGGCGCTGCCCACTGGCTGACTAGCTTAGATTTATTAAAGGGGTACTGGCAGATAAAAATGGAGGAGAATAGCAAACCGCTCACGGCATTCACCACCCACAATGCCGTTTACCAATGGAAGACCATGCCGTTTGGTCTTGCCGGGGCATCTGGGACTTTTCAGAGAGAAATGAATCGCGTTTTAAAATCACATTCAGAGTATGCGCAAGCGTATATGGACGATGTGGTAGTATTTTCAAAAACCTTCGAAGACCATTTAGTTCATTTGAAGTCAGTTCTAACTGAGTTAGACCATCGCGATCTTTCAGTAAGGTTGGATAAATGTATTTTCGCGGCCAAAAAGATAAAATATCTAGGTCACGTGATAGGAGGAGGTAGGCATGCACCAGATGAAGACAAAATATTAGCGATTCGTAATTTGGCCAGACCTACCAATAAAAAAGGGGTTCGTTCAGTACTTGGATTGATGGGCTTTTACCGCACCTATATACCAAATTATGCCGAAATATCGAGTCCACTTTCAGATCTTACCAAGAAAAATAAACCAAATATTGTTTCTTGGGGAGAAAACGAAGAAAATTCTTTTAATAAATTAAAAGATTTGCTTTGTCAAGTGACAGGATTAGCTACTCCCGATGTCAACCTGCCTTTTCAGGTGCACTGTGATGCATCCGACATAGGAGTAGGGTGTTGTTTAACTCAACAAGATGCCTATGGACCATACAAGCCAATAGCATTTGCCAGCCAAAAATTCACGGCCACCCAAAAGAACTGGGCAAGCATCGAGAAAGAGGCCTGGGCTGTGCTATTTAGTATGAACAAATTCGACAAGTGGATTTGCGGTGCTCGAATAGAGATAATATCGGATCATAATCCACTAAAGTTTCTGAACCAGACCACTCCAAAAAGTCCAAAGCTAACCCGTTGGGCTCTAGCTTTACAAAGGTGGAACTATTTCATCATACACCGATCTGGTGTACAACACCGAGCTGCAGATGCATTATCTCGATTATTGTGACTATTACGTGTATATTTTGTATTCTTTTATTATTAGTATGATGTTTATGTTTTGTGTTCTTTTTATAATTGGTACAATGTTATGTAATTTTCATACGTTGGCACCTCATAGTGTATTTGGTAATTTAGTTTGAAGTTTATTAATTGAATATGCAATATGTTCCTGTTATGCTTAGATAAAATAAGCCACTAAGGGCTAATTTTATACTTAGGTGGGGCGTGTTAGGCTCGCCAATTGTGGTAACCTTGCCCCTGAACTACGGGTGGCAACCCCGTATTTTTTTTTAGCGTCTGACAGCTCCGCTCGAGGAGAGGGAGAGAAAGGAGCTCAAGCAGCTGGCGTTTCATGCCAGGGAGATGAAAACTAATTTTGTAATTTAAATGTTTTATAGTGTAAAAAGTGTTTTGTGTCCCTTTCGTAATGTGTCAATAAAAATATATTGGGACTAAACATAGTCTGCTTCGTTCATCCTTCCCGTCTCCGAACATGGAAAAGAACCCGACTTGTAACACTTTGCATACCTCTAGACAACAAGTAGAAGATAAACATACATTTTTTTGAAAAAAACCAAGGGTGATGGTTTTGAAAAATTTAAATTTAAAAATTTCGAAATTTCATTAAAAAATTAATTTATTTAAAATATATTGTGTTGTATATCAGATTAAAGCCCATACAAAGAGCTTTAAAATGATCCATCAATGAGCACTCTGGCATAATTCCTATCAGAATTATGAATGATTTTATGAATGGCAACAGTGTCAATTTTTGCACTTTTTCTAATTTTTAAAAAATCATAGAAAAAAACTACTGTACCAAAAAAATTTAAAAAATTGGATTTTTCATATAATCCATACGTACAAACTGTAAACCAAAAATTATTGAAATCTGAGATGTCAAGGTCCACAACCCTGGTTGATTTGATATGGAATAACCCTAATGTACATATATATACATATATACATATATATGCATATATATAAATATATATACATATACTGAAAAAACACTCAAAATACTGGTGTTAAACGATAAAGTAATTAAAAAACTTTGTAAAAAACACACATAAGAAGTAAAAGGAAAAAGGATACGCGTTTCGTTCAAAAATTGTTTTGAACTTCTTCAGTCCAAGCCCTTCGACGTAAAGAACACAGGGAACTGAAAAGAGAAAAAAAACAAGCAAGATGTTGCCACAAGGGGCAAAGAAAAGTCGAACAAAACCACGGAGAGGGGAGAAAAAAATTAAAAAGGGGGATAGAAAGGAAAGGAAAGAAGCACAAAAAGTGCAGAAATAAAAAAGGAATAAAGAAAAATAATAAAAAAGGGAACACACAAGTACAAACACACACACAAAAAAGAGAGAAACAGAACAAACAAACAAAAAACAAATAGCACACGTTATTTTTTTTTTTTTTTTAAACCACGAACAGGACAGCACAAGAAATATATATATAAATAAACACATATATACATATATATATATATATATATATATATAATTTTTTTTTTTTTTAAATAAAAACGAAAAAGAAAGACAGTAACACACGTACATACACATTAAAGAAACAGGGGGGGAAAAAGGGGGGGGTAGACGAAGAAAGTGAAAAGAACCTTACAACAGCAACTTCCTAGCAGAATGAACGAAAGGAACGGAAGAACCATCGTTCACAAGACGATCTAAGTGCTGGGTAATGGAAAAACCTTCCAAAAAATCCAGATGGGACAAAGACTGAGGAGTGCACAAAATCTTAGCCTTAGAAAACTGAAATCGATGATTGGAATTCCAACAATGTGAGGCAATAGAAGATTTGGAAAGTTCGTGCTTAGAGACATATCTCTCATGCTCTTTGAGCCTAAATTTGAGAGCTCTTCTGGTCTGACCAATATAGCCCAAATCACAAGATTCACAAGGAATATAATAAACACCCCAACGGTTCTCAGTAGGAATAGGATCTTTAAGGGAAGAAAATTTAAGTTTATTAACAGGTTTAAAAATGACTTTGAAACCGAAATTTTTGAGAAGTTTAGAAATTTTGGTTCTGTTAGGCCTCTTGTTCAGGACACTGTTGTTAATTTGTCTTCACATGTTTTAACTGATTCTGAGAGAGATGCTCTTAGTTTAGGTTTGAATTTTTCTCGTGTTAGTAACGTTTCGGTTTCCAAACTTATTGCTCCTATGGAAAACTCCTTTAAAAATAGTAAACTCTCTTCTAACCAACTTGATACTTTGCGACATCTTATTGCTAATACTATCTCTTCAAATAATATGCATGCCAAATCTAACCTCTCTCGTTCTCAAAAAACTGCTCTCAAAGAACTTAATTCTAACCCTAATTTACTCATTACTAAAGCTGATAAAGGCGGCCAGACTGTTTTACTTGATAAATCTTCTTATGTTGATTGTATTAATAACATGCTAACCACTGGTCCATACACTAAATTAAATTCTGATCCTACTAACAGTCACCTTTCTGAAATTAAACACACTGTGAAGTCCTCTGTAATCTTAAATGCTCAAACTAAACGTTATGTTATTCCTTCTATTGCTAACTGTGCTCGTTTCTATGCCCTTCCTAAAATTCATAAACCTTCTCTTGCCTTTCGCCCCATTGTTTCTAACATTGGTACTGCTTCTTATAACCTTGCACGTTTCCTCTCGCATACTCTTTCACCTTTGACTGCTAGTAATACCCACACTGTTAAAAACTCTTATGATTTCGTTAACAAAGTTAAACTTCTTTCTCCTACTAATTGTAAAATGCTTTCTCTTGATGTTAAATCTTTATTCACTAATGTTCCTATCCAAGGTGCGATTGACTGTTTGGAAAAGCGTTTACGCGAGTTTCATTATTCTTCTATTGAGATTAAAGAGTTTATAGCTTTAGTAAGCGTTTGTATTAAACAAACTGCTTTCATTTTTAATGGCTCTTTCTATAAACAAACCGAGGGTCTTGCTATGGGTAATTCTCTCTCACCTCTCTTATGTGATATTTATATGCATTATTTTGAAGAGAAACTCTTCAAGGTCTTTAATTTTCCGTGCTGGGTCAGATATGTTGACGATACTTTCGTTCTAGTGGATTCCAATTGTGATATTTCTAATTTACTTTTGATCGTTAATTCTGTTGATCCGTGTATCCAATTTACTCTAGAAGAGGAGTGCAACAATTCTTTACCTTTTTTGGATGTTCTTGTTTCTAGGAATCCTGACGGTTTCTCTACTTCTGTTTTCCGCAAGCCCTTTTCTATATCTTTACCTCCTCATGCCCTATCTAATCATCCTTACCAGCAAAAACTTTCTGCTTTTTACACTTATGTGTTTCGTGCTATCAAAATTTGCTCTGATTCTTCTTCTCTTAATAATGAAATTAGTTACTTAAAATCCTTAGCTGTTTCTCGTGGTTTTAGCCCCTCTATTATTGATAAAGCTGTTTCTAAATTTAATAAGCCTAATACTTCTACTAATACTATTAATTTTCACAACGAATTAATTGTACTACCTTTCTTTTCACCTTTATGCTACAAAATTTCTAAACTTCTCAAAAATTTCGGTTTCAAAGTCATTTTTAAACCTGTTAATAAACTTAAATTTTCTTCCCTTAAAGATCCTATTCCTACTGAGAACCGTTGGGGTGTTTATTATATTCCTTGTGAATCTTGTGATTTGGGCTATATTGGTCAGACCAGAAGAGCTCTCAAATTTAGGCTCAAAGAGCATGAGAGATATGTCTCTAAGCACGAACTTTCCAAATCTTCTATTGCCTCACATTGTTGGAATTCCAATCATCGATTTCAGTTTTCTAAGGCTAAGATTTTGTGCACTCCTCAGTCTTTGTCCCATCTGGATTTTTTGGAAGGTTTTTCCATTACCCAGCACTTAGATCGTCTTGTGAACGATGGTTCTTCCGTTCCTTTCGTTCATTCTGCTTGGAAGTTGCTGTTGTAAGGTTCTTTTCACTTTCTTCGTCTACCCCCCCCTTTTTCCCCCCCTGTTTCTTTAATGTGTATGTACGTGTGTTACTGTCTTTCTTTTTCGTTTTTATTAAAAAAAAAAAATAAATAATAATATATATATATTTATATATGTGTTTTTATTATATATATATATTATTGTGCTGTCCTGTTCGTGGTTTAAAAAAAAAAAAAAAAAAAAAAAACGTGTGCTATTTGTTTTTTGTTTGTTTGTTCTGTTTTCTCTTTTTTGTGTGTGTGTTTGTACTTGTGTGTTCCCTTTTTTATTATTTTTCTTTATTCCTTTTTTATTTCTGTATTTTTTGTGCTTCTTTCCTTTCCTTTCTATCCCCCTTTTTAATTTTTTTTCTCCCCTCTCCGTGGTTTTGTTCGACTTTTCTTTGCCCCTTGTGGCAACATCTTGCTTGTTTTTTTCTCTTTTCAGTTCCCTGTGTTCTTTACGTCGAAGGGCTTGGACTGAAGAAGTTCAAAACAATTTTTGAACGAAACGCGTATCCTTTTTCCTTTTACTTCTTATGTGTGTTTTTTACAAAGTTTTTTAATTACTTTATCGTTTAACACCAGTATTTTGAGTGTTTTTTCAGTTGTTTTGTTTATTTGGACTATTAACACTCACTTTTGTTCTCTCTTTTCTTCCTTCCTTCTTCGTGTGCTTTTTCTTGCTTATTTCTTTTCTGTTTTTGTGTTTTCTGTATGGATTCATCTTTGTTTAACCGTTTTTCCCGTTTACGATTGAAACGTTCTCGTTTCTTGAATCATTTAGGTTTTCTTGTTCGATGCAAACGCAGTAATGTCATTCCTAAGTTCATTGACATTAAGTGCAATATTCACGGTTCTTCTCGTGTTGATAAGGCTCTGAATAGGTCTAAACGGGCGGTTTTACGGGCTTTTATTCAGGATGTTCGTTATAAAGTTTCGATTCTTGAATCTGATCTTTATGATCTCCATTTGCTTTTGAGTAAGTCTTACCCTGCGTTTGCTAACTGGGAAAAACGGAATTTCGCTTATGTCGAACAACGTTCTATTTCTCACAGAGCTACTTTGGATAAGAAATTCCAAGCTCTTCTTCCGGTTAGGTCTTCCCTCGGTTCTGTTAGGCCTCTTGTTCAGGACACTGTTGTTAATTTGTCTTCACATGTTTTAACTGATTCTCAGAGAGATGCTCTTAGTTTAGGTTTGAATTTTTCTCGTGTTAGTAACGTTTCGGTTTCCAAACTTATTGCTCCTATGGAAAACTCCTTTAAAAATAGTAAACTCTCTTCTAACCAACTTGATACTTTGCGACATCTTATTGCTAATACTATCTCTTCAAATAATATGCATGCCAAATCTAACCTCTCTCGTTCTCAAAAAACTGCTCTCAAAGAACTTAATTCTAACCCTAATTTACTCATTACTAAAGCTGATAAAGGCGGCCAGACTGTTTTACTTGATAAATCTTCTTATGTTGATTGTATTAATAACATGCTAACCACTGGTCCATACACTAAATTAAATTCTGATCCTACTAACAGTCACCTTTCTGAAATTAAACACACTGTGAAGTCCTCTGTAATCTTAAATGCTCAAACTAAACGTTATGTTATTCCTTCTATTGCTAACTGTGCTCGTTTCTATGCCCTTCCTAAAATTCATAAACCTTCTCTTGCCTTTCGCCCCATTGTTTCTAACATTGGTACTGCTTCTTATAACCTTGCACGTTTCCTCTCGCATACTCTTTCACCTTTGACTGCTAGTAATACCCACACTGTTAAAAACTCTTATGATTTCGTTAACAAAGTTAAACTTCTTTCTCCTACTAATTGTAAAATGCTTTCTCTTGATGTTAAATCTTTATTCACTAATGTTCCTATCCAAGGTGCGATTGACTGTTTGGAAAAGCGTTTACGCGAGTTTCATTATTCTTCTATTGAGATTAAAGAGTTTATAGCTTTAGTAAGCGTTTGTATTAAACAAACTGCTTTCATTTTTAATGGCTCTTTCTATAAACAAACCGAGGGTCTTGCTATGGGTAATTCTCTCTCACCTCTCTTATGTGATATTTATATGCATTATTTTGAAGAGAAACTCTTCAAGGTCTTTAATTTTCCGTGCTGGGTCAGATATGTTGACGATACTTTCGTTCTAGTGGATTCCAATTGTGATATTTCTAATTTACTTTTGATCGTTAATTCTGTTGATCCGTGTATCCAATTTACTCTAGAAGAGGAGTGCAACAATTCTTTACCTTTTTTGGATGTTCTTGTTTCTAGGAATCCTGACGGTTTCTCTACTTCTGTTTTCCGCAAGCCCTTTTCTATATCTTTACCTCCTCATGCCCTATCTAATCATCCTTACCAGCAAAAACTTTCTGCTTTTTACACTTATGTGTTTCGTGCTATCAAAATTTGCTCTGATTCTTCTTCTCTTAATAATGAAATTAGTTACTTAAAATCCTTAGCTGTTTCTCGTGGTTTTAGCCCCTCTATTATTGATAAAGCTGTTTCTAAATTTAATAAGCCTAATACTTCTACTAATACTATTAATTTTCACAACGAATTAATTGTACTACCTTTCTTTTCACCTTTATGCTACAAAATTTCTAAACTTCTCAAAAATTTCGGTTTCAAAGTCATTTTTAAACCTGTTAATAAACTTAAATTTTCTTCCCTTAAAGATCCTATTCCTACTGAGAACCGTTGGGGTGTTTATTATATTCCTTGTGAATCTTGTGATTTGGGCTATATTGGTCAGACCAGAAGAGCTCTCAAATTTAGGCTCAAAGAGCATGAGAGATATGTCTCTAAGCACGAACTTTCCAAATCTTCTATTGCCTCACATTGTTGGAATTCCAATCATCGATTTCAGTTTTCTAAGGCTAAGATTTTGTGCACTCCTCAGTCTTTGTCCCATCTGGATTTTTTGGAAGGTTTTTCCATTACCCAGCACTTAGATCGTCTTGTGAACGATGGTTCTTCCGTTCCTTTCGTTCATTCTGCTTGGAAGTTGCTGTTGTAAGGTTCTTTTCACTTTCTTCGTCTACCCCCCCCTTTTCCCCCCCTGTTTCTTTAATGTGTATGTACGTGTGTTACTGTCTTTCTTTTTCGTTTTTATTTAAAAAAAAAAAATATATATATATATATATATATATATATATATATTATTTTTGTGCTGTCCTGTTCGTGGTTTAATATATAATTTTAAAAAAAAAAAAACGTGTGCTATTTGTTTTTTGTTTGTTTGTTCTGTTTTCTCTTTTTTGTG
>JAWZYV010017596.1:20000-32703 GCA_038373885.1 Cheiracanthium punctorium | reverse complement strand
CGTGTATATTTTTCTGTTTTAATAAAGAAACGAATAAAGGAAAAAGGACATCTTAGTAAACACCTTGTCAGTAAAATCTTTTAAAAGGCATTTAAATAAAAAATTCATATTTTCATTTTATGGGTTTTTAGAACAAGATCTTACTATGTTCAATAAATTACTTCGGTACTTATGTAATTAATTGCTAGGCAACAATAATACTAAAAAATGTATCAATAGATGGCAGCACCACACTGAGTACTTATAAATTAAAATTTTTTTCCTGATTTGATTTTACTGAGCCAGCTGCAGATAACTCAACTCAGCCTGAAATGCGCGGCGCGACTTCTGTTTCATTCAAAACACGGACTTCGTTAAGGAAACGTGTGGTACTGTGGTGTTTCCTCCTTGCTAACTGAATGTTATACGAAAGCCGTTTCCAAGCTTCTTGTTGAAAGCATACATTTTTTGTGGCTTTGTTTTTGCGAAAAAACCAGCAATTATTTGTAGGTAAGGTAAAGTTATATTATTTTATGGGGAATAATACCGTAAGCGGGTGCCTGTTGAATTAGAATAAACATTTTGTATCAAGAAATAAACATTTTGTCGCCAACGTCTAACCTTAGCGACCTTTTTTTCGCGCCAAACAAAATCTAAACATACGTAGACACATAAGGAACAAAATAAACCCAAAACTACAATACACTTATCTAAACACAATAAAACATTTGCCGACATATTTCAAATGCAATTATAAACAAAATGTACATAAAGCACTAGCTCTGGGCTATGGGTACGTTAAAAAGTAAATAAACTATAACCTTCAAAATATGCAAAATGCTAAAATATGTTTCTGCACATAATTATACAGCAAAATTTCCCGTAAAATGTTAAAATCACAGTTTAAGATTAATAGAAAAACACTCAAATAAACTGTGTACCTTCCCCCCTCCTCACACACACCCACATAACTCCCCACAAACAACTCAAAAATACTTATATATTGATTCATATTTAACCTGAATAGTGCACGTGATTTCAAGAGAAATATACTACAAATATTTTCATTAAATGTTAAAAACACTATAAATAACAGAAAACCACTATAATAAATCGACTTACCCCCCCCAGGGCCGCCCAAGGGGGGTGCGAAAATAGGCGATCGCCTAAGGCCCCGCTCCTGGGCCACTTTATTGCTATCTCATAAGACATGATAGAGAAGAGGCCCCGCTCTTGCGCTTCGCCTGGGGCCCCGCACGTCCCTCGGGCCGTCTCTGCCCCCCCACGTGATTTTTGCAATTTAATACCTTCAAAACCAGTGATGTCGCTAGACTTTGGAAGAGATGGGTCCTTGGGACCCAGGACTCCAAAATTTACGGGTCATTTTTTCCAAAAAGTGGGTCCTTATCGATAAAAAAGCATTTGGTTAATTTCACGACTGATGTTATCATGTCTCACCCATTTTGGTGTGCTGATGCATATGAATATCTTATTGATAAATAACCTAAAACTTATATTTCAAAAAATAAATAAATAAAATGAATTATAATTAATCAAGAAAAATTTGTTGTGACATGCATGTCATTTACTTTGCCTTCACGGCAAAGCCTTCCTGATGACGCCCTGAATCCTAATAATTAATAAATCCTAATAATAAAATCCCCTTTTGTATGTACAGTAAAAACCGGGAGAAAGGCTGCATCGGTAGAAATGTTTAAGAAAGTAAAATGTACTCGCAGAACAGCCGCAACATCTTAAATTATTAAAACTACAATAAAATACCGTATCTTATATTAATTAAAAAAAATAATTACTATGTATTAATAAATTTATCACAAGGAAAATCAGAATATATTTGAGGAAGGAAAGGATATACAACAGTAAAATATGGAACACCCCCCCCCCCTTTTCTCTTCTAGATTGTTTAAAATATGTACCGCTTCTATAGCTTATAGATTTCATTTCTAAATAATAATTGTCAGATTTAATATAAAACAAATCATTGTTTACATTTACACAAGCGAATATTAAAAATAAATAATGGAAAAACTTTATTCAATTCCGATAGTCCACCATCTCTAACGGAACAACCTCTAACATGAAAACGAAGTGTGAGAAGGGGTGGGGGAGGGAGAAAGGAGAAGAATGTCAAAGTAATCCCCTTTTCTCTTCAGCTTAACCACGTGTGCGCACAGCACGATATATATCCCGGGTAAAAGCAGAGTATAGGGGAAAACTCGCAATGCATCATGATAAAGCGAACACTCCTATGCCTCCTTTCGACTAGGGATCTTTCTACCCTGCATTTCCCCCCCCCCCCCATGTAGGGGAAGCGTTACTCCGCATTTGTGTGCATGTAAACGGGCCCACAAAGCCGTTCACGATGTCAATCTCCCCTAGTAAAACACGAGCAGTTTGTGTTTTACTAGAGATTTACCCAAAATTGGCAGTCTGAACGCACCCTCTCTCACCTTTTTTCTTTTTTCTTTTTTTTTAAAAATTTTGCATGATGGAAATTACGCGTCCCGGGGGACGCGTTGTAACTTTTCTTTTGCATCCCATCATCGATTTTTTGCATATTTGACGCGTTATAGCGCATAAGCGGCATCACTGAAAACAAACAAAATTTACACTATTAATCAGAATAGAATCAAATCTGATCACAAACAACTCAAAAATGCTTACATATTTATTCATATTAAACCAAAAAATTGTACGGGAATTCTGTAAATCGGGTGCATTCACATATGCAGAGGCGCAGAGAGCCAAGTCGGGGCCCCAGGGATAAAATCTTTGGGGTCCCTTTACTATCCAGAAATCCTTTTGATGTCATAGTAGATCAATAATTTATTCCTTATAAAAATTATTAATCATTTAAAGAAACTTTAAATTAATAGTGATTGGAAAATAATTAATAGAATTAAAATTATTAATTTAAAAGAGTACATCCATGCTCTAAAAAATACCAACATTTTGCTTTGAAGGTTTCCATCACCTCCATAAAGAAACTGTAATTGTAACGTTAACATTTTTACATGGCATGTATCCTCAGTATTGAAAAAATTAATATTTTTATTCATACTTCCATGCAAGCAGGCAACCCAAAAAAATTCATTAGGCCAAAAAAGTGGAAATTTCAAAATATCTCATAGAAAGTCTGGATATTTAACATTTTGTTAAGGAAAAATCAAAATTTCGGAGGTTGGGTGGGTCCATAGTCTCTGCTCTATACTATACCCTTTCTTCCACTATTTAAGAATGTGTCTCGGGAAAAAAAAAATGATTTTTTGTTAAATAAATCTTTTTTACTTTTAGTCATGGCAAACCTTTGAATAACACCTTCAATGTCTACTTCAGGTCAACAGTTTTTTGAAGGATGATCTAATATTATGTAGATGACTCAATCCGAATCACTCCTTGTTTTTGTCAAGTTTGTGGTTTACAGGGTTCCCATTAGGAAAAAAAATTGGGAGAGATTTCTCACCCATCCAAAAATTTTGAGTGAGATTTCTGAAATGTAAGTGAGAACATAAATATTGTTTAACATAATTTTATTTATTTATAGTACAATTTTAATAACAACGATTTTTCCGTTCATTAAAAAATTTTACAGCTTGATCATATGGAAAACTTTCTAAATTGATATTTCCATCAGCTATTCTAATAAGATTGCTTAAATTTGCACTTGAATTGTTAAGGGATATTCAGTTAATGAATATTCAAATTTATTCAAAGAATCACATCCAGTTTAACTAAGCAAAAGAATTATTAACTATAATATTTTATCTAGTATAATAAAATTATATAAAATAACTTAATATTTACATAATATATTTATATAAATATTAAATTATATTATACTACAAAGTTGGTTATACGACAAAGTTAAAACAGATATAGTTACCCAGCAACACACACAGGTTCTCTGAACGTCTATTAACGTTCAGAGAACCTGTGTATGTTTGCTGGGTAAGTTCAAATTCTTACTACAGTATAAGCTAGATTATCCGGCATTTAACCGGAAAATTTCAGCTTTTTTTTATTTTTTTTGAGGGGGGGGGCTTCTTAAAAGATTCATTAACTCTTACTGTGAACAACAACTAGACTTAGAATGGAAAGGGGGGAGGGTGTCAAATTTCAAACTGCAAGAGGTTATCAATAATTCCATGAATCGTGGTGGTATATGAAAAACAAACAGATGAAATGCTCTCAAAACTCACATACAATGGACACACATACAAAAACAAAACATTTTACAGCTGGCAAGCAGGAGGAGAAAAATCAACACGTCAGCTCAGAGCTGATCGCATTAATTAATATTCCCCCCTCTGCATTCCGATGATTTAACCATGTTATCTCTGAACAGAAACTCAAGAGAGGAAGGGGGGGCGCTTCATTGTGGCTGCAGCACGCTCGTTATCCGACAGTAGTAGAGTAAAAACAAATTTTGTATATTATATATCTAAAAAAATATTTACAAATTTTTGTATTTGTAAACTGGCATTTTTAAACTTTGAAACAGCGTGCGAGAATCTCGCGCAGGTGGCGAATATTTTACAGCGCGAGAATACCTCGCGCTGTAATATTTTTTGCATGAGATTTACGAAATTTATGCGAGATTCTCGCGGTCTCACACTCTAGCAGGAACCCTGGTGGTTTGTGCTCTACCTGACTTTTTGTAATTTCAATCAAAAATTAATTTGAAACATCTGGGGACATAATTTGAATTTGGACTTTTTTTTTTACAAAATTGACAACACACTATATCATATTAACAGCAAAAGCGGGGCCCCTTCACGAGCTGAGGCCCAGGGCAATTTTCCCCTGCTCCACCTCCCTCTCTGCGCCACTGTACACATGTAACAAATAAAATTAACCATCCCTCTTAAAACCTTAAAAATTTTTATTTTTTCATCCCAATTCACAAAAAATAACACAACAAACTAAAAACCTTACATAATTATGAAAACACAGACCATGAATATTCTCAATCTCAACTACACACCGGTGTACCATAAAGCAAGAAATAAACATTTAAATAAATAAAAGCATCACATATCTCAAATTTTATTCATTAACAACGTGCGTTTATCACAAAATGAATCCATCACAAGCATTCAAATATGCATAACAACTTTAGCTCAGCACACGCTCGATACATATTCTTCACAACTCGCAACAAACATTTTCAGCTATTTCTCAAATTTCAATTATTTCTAAACTTGATAAAGAAATAAGAAACAACTCATTGTAAAAATAACCGATTTCATTATACAGGGTGTCTACCGGTCATGAAAATCATGAAAGTCATAAAAAAATCACGATTTCAGAAAATGGTCACGAAAGTCATGAAAAAGTCATGAATTTTGCCTTTAAGTCATGAATTTCTCCGCTTAAAAAAAATAAATCCCCTTTCCAGGCCATTTTATATCCAATGGATGCTTGCAACGGTCTTGACATCATCGGAAATTTGTAAGTCTTTGTCATAACCGCAAGTGGGACGATCGTGAACGAAACAGAACTTGTCTTAGTTTGTTTTTCTTTTGTTTTTGGGTGCGTTCAGACTGTCACCTTTGAGTAACTCGAGAAAAACCCAAGTCGTTCACGATGACAGATTTGATCTTTCCGAGGAGATAAACAAAGCGTTCACGCTGCCAAGGTGAGTAGCATTACTATACGTAATTGTTAATTATACGAAATTTGACATTACATGTCGAATTCGACATTATGCAACAATAATTTTTACAGTTAATTAAGGTCATGAAATTTGTGTGCAAAGGTCATGAAAATCATGAAAAAGTCATGAAATTCAGTTTATGAAACCTGGTAGACACCCTGTTATAGCTCTACACAAATTATCTACATTTAATATAAAACCAAGCAGAAATTTCACTTTTCAAAAATAACCATTATGAAAAATATAACTTCAGCACAAGCAGTCGACACTACTTGTGATTCGCGGCGATTTCAAGTTCAGTTAAATTCCTTGAAATTCTTTCAACCAATCACATAATTCCTTCTATCAGCATAATTTCTCATGACATCATAAAACAACACAACTCTGCCGAATAGCTAATCTCGATTGGCAATACTGCCATGCCTGTTTATTACATGTGGTAAGCTTTGGCCATTCGCTTGTTCGCTACATATGGAAGTTTTACATATCTCGCTTGGCGATGGACACCCGCTTATGGTATTCCCATTTTATGTCTCCGAAAGTTAACATTAACATCCTTAGGTGCACCCCCTGAAGTGGCGCTTTGGGAGGCTAATACCCCCCACTATAAGCGAAGTGTCCCCATATGAACAAGAAATACATTATGTACATAAGTAAAAAAATAGTGTTTTATACCCGCTCTGAATATTTGTGTAAATCAAACATAATTAATCATATTTATGGAAATAATTTCATTAAAAATAAGAATAGGTATTTACCTCAATTAAGCATGAAAGTAATCCGTTATGAGTTGCTGCTTTGTATAAACAGTTTTAATAAATATTTTTTCAAAGTCCTTTTCGAGCTTCTGTGCTATTTCCAAACTGGATTCAGCATTTTCTATGCATTCTAAAAATCTTACTACAGTCTTTATACTGTCCATTGCTTATTTAGCAGTCCGAATGAGTTCTTCTGTGGCATCATCTTCTTCTGTCTCATTTTCTTCAACTTTATTCGAGTATTTGATATGGTTTATAATGAATTTGTCAGTCAGTGTTTCGTTAGTTATAACATCAGCATCAATCAACATCTATAAAATCTTCTGCTACAGCTGTCGTTTGATTGATGTGTTGTAAGAGAGCCTCTAGAGGTATATTGTCCTCTTCTTCAAATGCCACATCTCCAGCAGCCAAACCAGCTTTTTGGAAGCAATTCTGTATGATGTTTATTGTTACATTTTTCCAAGCTTTGTTGGCAAAACATGCAGCATTCATTACATTAATTGGTGCCTCCTGTTTTGATTCTATACCTTGGATCAAATGAAGTGTAACTTCTGTTCTATAATACGCTTTGAAACTGCGTATAACACCTTGATCCATGGGTTGAAGAACTGATGTAGTATTGGCTGGCAGGAACACCAATTTAATGTTGTTGAGCAGGGTGCAAAATTAGCGGTCGTTAGTCGTATTTTGCAACTGTAATTTTTGTTTTGACGACCGAGATTTAAGAACCAGTCGTTATTTTTGACGCCTAACATTTTACCCGACACAGACGACTAAAAAGCCTCTATTTTGGCATCGGCCGACTCTGGTGACTTTTTTAACAAAAATACCGCAAAAAATAAATATTTTGAGAGTTCTGGGGACTTTTTTACTGTCTAGACAACTATTTTTCAAAATGTGCCGAAAAAATATAAATGTAAATTTCCATGAAAAAAACTTTTGCTTTCGTAAGCACCACTCCGTAGCAGAAAGAGAATGATCCTCTGCGGTCTTCAGTAGTTGAAAAACGCGCAAAAGCAGAGCCTGATTATGACCAACAGAAGCCCCGGGCATTGGTGAATTTGGGGGCCCCTATCTATGAAATTTGTTTTATTTTTCATAAAATTTTGATATAAAAAAGAATATTTCAGAACAACATTTGATATTGGGGGTCCTTTCGAGCCGGTGGCCCTGGGCAAAGTCCCGATTTGCCCATGCGATAATAAGGCTCTGCGCAAAAGACCAAGTTCTTGTCTTGCGTGGATGTGTAATCATTTAAATTGCACTTTTTGTAATGTAAACAAATAGAGGAACTTAAAGAAATTTAGCCATAATTTTTTAACTCCATGTATATTAATGAAGTTGATCAGAGGAAACTACGAGCTCGCGTTCGCCATATTGGATTCTTTCTGCAAATGTGTGTTTTAGCAGTAGCTCAGCTCATATGGCATGGTGGTGTGAGAAGATGCAATGATAATACTTGATATCAATATTGACCAAGATCCTTTTAAATAAGGCAGTGTAAAAGTTATTTGGATTAGTTAATATTGATTAATTAAATATACTTATTTACCGCAGGAGAGTACAGGTTTATGGTCCGGACGGCATCTTAGATTTTATTTGCCGCGTCGCGTTGCAGCACTGCAATAACAGCTGATTAAGTGCAGCAGTTCGTGACTGAAAACAATGCATGGATTGACTGCAATCAATTAATGCAATTTCCTGAAAACCAAAAGAAGATTTATTTATTTGTGTGTGTGCGTGGAGGGGGGGGGGGTGACGTTAGCAAAACGTCTGGATTTTGGGAAAATCTAAATTTCGGACTTCCGGCCTAAATTCAAATAAAAATATTATTTGAATAAAAATGTTATTTGATGGTTTAAACTTAATAAAATTTTATCTTTTTTAAATAAAACTCCTTTATGAGATAATGTAAATAAAAAAAAAAAAAACTTAATTTGAATTAGTTATTTGAAAATATTTAAAAAAAACTCTTTATTTAAATACTATAAAAATTTTAATAATTAAGATAAAGTTCAGTTTGTATTAAAATATGTTTTAAGTAATTTAATTAAAAATAATTTTTAGTAAGATAAAATAGCTATGTAAAATAATAAATCCTTCTTGGTGACATTGAAAGCTTTCATAGACCCTCTCCCAACTTCAGTTCAACCCACTGAGAATACAGATACATATTTCCACAATTTTAACATGTACTACCTATTTGCTTACAGTGGTGGTTGATCGGGTGACATTTTGAAGCTAGTACACGTATACTGCATAAGTTTATCTACCATAGGCATTAAAGGTCAAAATTAACGGTTGCCACTCGCCACGAGGCGACTGTATTTTTGAAAGTTTTGGCGACTGCAAATTTATGTACCAGTCGCCACAGTTTATTTCCCCATTCTCTTTCCTTTTTTCCCAAAGTTTTTATGAATTGAAAGTAAAACAGAAACGGGACTTTCAAACAGATGTTGACAGGAGGCAACTAAACTCTAAGATCGATTTCGGCATGGCAGGGGTGGGGGTGGGGTAGAGCTGGATCATTGATAAAGGGTATTACTACCATTTGACCAGTTAGCAAAAGTAATCGTCTGTTCTTTAAATTTGCAAACGGGGATTATGACAGTGCGTAAGATTGCGGTTTGAAGCAGACACCTGCACTTGTTTGTTTTTTGCAAAATTTCCTGCAATTAGCGTGCTTCCTTACTGAGAACAAAAATCCGAAAAGTGGCGAGCATTCATTTATAAATTCTTTTCTTGTAAACTATTAATATAATAAACATTTCAAGATTTATTCCGGCATAATAAGGCTTATGGACAGCATAAAGTTGATGACAGCTGTTCATCGCAGAAAATTAACAATGTTCTGCTCGTCATGAATAAAGACCAATAGAGCACGCAAATGCAGTCGCGGGGGATTTAAAAATAGGGATACTTTGTTCTCGAAAAAAGGCACTTTTGTGTACCATATAGAAAATATTCAGAACTGGGTTGGTGCAATCTCAAAATGATAAGTTTATTCCTAAGCCTTCATTTCTTATAGTCCGCTTACTATTTCTTGGAGGCGACTACCATTTTTGTTTTTAGTGATAAGATTACTATTGTAGATAGCTGCTTGTTTTGCTAATCCGTCTGCTAGATCGTTTCCCATAATCATAGTGTGCTTTTATCCATTTAAATCTTACTGTTTTAGGTATTTTTGTAAGGAGAACTAAAATTTTATGAGCTATTTTATTTGTAGTTAACTACAAATAAAATAGCTCATAAAATTCGTGACATTTTATGAGCGCATAATGGATAAAAGCACACTCTATGATTATAGGAAACGATCTAGCAGACGGATTAGCAAAACAAGCAGCTATATAACTAAAATCAAAAATGGTAGTCGCCTCCAAGAAATAGTAAGCGTTTCACTTCCAAGCCCACTATCTTATCTAAAATACATATTAAAAAAGGACAAATTAGAAAAATGGAAAATATCATGGGACACAGAAGTTACAGGCAAGTATACTTACCAATACTTTAAAAAACCATCAGAGGATTTTCTTTTAGAACACAGGAACCTTTACCCTTTTTTTCCCAATCATGGACCATTCCCAGAATATTTTTTTAAAATAAACAGAGCCTCCTCCGATCATTGTAAATGCAATATGCAAAGAAATTCATTTTCCATATGTGGATGTGCTGGGAAATTATCTACTAAAAGTAGAATTTTCCTTCCTTTTGGTCTCTATTCCACCATTGAAGTTCATCTTGGAAAATGGATGATGTCATCCAAGCTTTGTTATTAGCCTGATATCTCACAGGGAGTTTCTGAGTGTTTTTAAAACACCTCAGGTTCTTAAATTTCCCAATTAACAAAAGTTCTCTCTTTTCTGTTCCAGACATGTTGGCACATAACCAAGGTGTAATGCGACTTTTTGCCATTTTACCTCCAATACATGTCTCTCCTTTAAATTTCAAAGTTTTGTCTGGAGTTAATTGATAAAATAATCCAGTTTTGTTGACATTGAAAATATCATCTGGTGAATAATTTTTACAAATTTTTGGCCATTCTGAATTTAACCATTCTGCCGTAACCTTTTCATTTACCGAGTTTACTTCTCTGCAAACTTTTCCTACAGTAATATTATGGCTCTTCTTCCATCTGCTCAACCAGCCTTCTGAACACACAAATTTCTTGATTTTTGTCAATTAACTTGTCTAATTGTTCAGCTTTAGTTTTTAATAGGAGTCCATTGAGAGAAACTCTCAAAGATCTCTGAAGTGTAAATCATTGGAGTAATGATTGGTCAACATCGTCTCTGACACACAAGCGCATCTTTTTAACACCATTCTTGCTCTTATTGAAAGCACTTACAATTTTCTCCTTATTTTTCATAACGTAACTCACTGTTGATTTATTCAACTTATACTTTCGACACAAAACTGCTTGTGAAAGAACGTGTTCAGCATCTTCTATAATGCTTATTTTTTTCTTCTAATGAAAAGACTGTTTCGACAGCATTTTTCAGCAAGAAAAATTGGTACACAAACTTCAAATTAACAGTTGATGCAAGCACAGTTTAGACTATGTTCTTAGAACCACAACAATTTATGTGATCAAATGGCGGTTTGACTCCCGTGCTCAATTATTCAGAAAACTCCATTCAATTAGCCGGAAAGGGCTATAGCCATCAAGTAAAAGCAGATAGTGGTAATTCTCAACCTATACTATTGCACAGGAATGGAAAATCTAATCGTTCAAAGACATGTTCGTTTGTGTTCACCATGAAATGTACCCTACTTTTTTGTTAAGTGCTTATTAGCTGAAAAATGCCATTGATTCTAACAGACTAAGAATTTAATCCCCTTTTACAGATATCCCCGGATAACAAGCGGGAATACAATTAGGAGGGGCACAGTTTGATGAATTGGACTAAAGCGATTGCGGTCTTTTTTTTTTCTGGCCAAGAATGAGAATGAAAAATGCTATGCATTTCTTTTAAAACTTGTCATTTCTACCTCCCTCATTCAGAAAGTGTGGGTGTCACAGCCTTTCATGCAGGGCAAGGAAAAGCTGAGCTTATCTTTTAAGCACTGGGGGTATCGGACAAAAGGAGTAGGGGAGGTATACACCACAAGACATGGGCTATTTTGCAAGGGAAGTAAAGAGTTAAAGATTAGTATGCATCCCTGCAATGAAATTTCCTGGTTTCACAGCGATCAAGAGTCTAAAAGCTCTTTCTCTAGTGCGCTATTATTCCCTCTACCCTCATCCAGCCACTCACAATTCCCTTGTGTGTGCTTGATAATCTCTTTGTGTACTTATCAAATGCAATACAGACAACCTTTGTGAATGTACACATCAAAAAACTTCATCTCCGCCATTTCCAGAATTTTCAAAGTTCAGTTTTTAAGTTCACTATAAACCGAAAAATGCTATGCACATTTCTAATGTAAGTGAATCGGGACTAACGATTTGCATTCACTATAACCGGAGTCGACTGTAGTTTTTTTTCCATAATACAAAACATATTTTGTTTCTGAACATTATTTAAGTATTATTCATGTATTTTTCTTTTAACTTTTTTGAGTTTTTCATTATCAGACGTCGTGATGAAATTTGCCATGTCTGTTTACTCGTCATTTTCTTTGAAATTTGTACGCTAGGGCAATTCCATCCTAACTGACGTAACACGTGGGGATCAATTATGGTTTTCGAATTTGTGTAGAAAATTTACTAATACAGCTAAAACAATTTTTTACAGTTTAAATACAATTGCAGGCAGTGCTATTATATCTGCATGTCAGATTTTATCTAGGAATTTTTATTCCTGTTTTACCATGAAAATAATTTTCGCCTTTTTACTTCCTTGTACGTAGTATAAGGAAGTAATGTGATCCCGAAAAATTTTGGGGGCCAAATTTCGACGAAAAAACCGATTTTGACTACCTCTAAATTTAATTTTAAGAATTTTTTCAATGCATCTCATCGTAAGCTAGCATGCACGATCATATAAACACGTCTGCAACTCATTTTGACCAGCGGCGAGTCTATTGTGGCCAGTTTTTCCATGCCGTCTGTACGTACGTACGTACGTATGTATGTAACTCGCATATCTCAAAAAACTATTGGTCGTAGAATGTTGAGATTTGATATTTAGGATTGTTCTATGATCTAGTTGTGCACCTCCCCTTTTGGTCGCAATCGAATGGATAGTTTATGTACAGGACCGCTCAAAAGATTCGAAATACATTACGCTCTATGGGCCGAAATTCATTAAACTTGCATATCTCAAAAACAGGGTTGGCATGGTTT
>JAWZYV010017596.1:0-15000 GCA_038373885.1 Cheiracanthium punctorium | reverse complement strand
ATATATTATATATATATATATATATATATATATATATATTATATATATATAATATATATATATATATATATATATATATATAATAATAATATATATATACTATAATTATTTATATAATATTATATATATAATATATATCTATATATATATAATATTTATATATATACACTATATATATATATATATAATATATATTTATATATATTACTATACTAACTAGTTTATATATAATATATATAATATATTATATATTTATATATAACTATATATTATATATATATATATATAATATAATATATATATAATATATATATATAATTATATATATATAATATATATATATATATATATATATATATATAATATTAATATATACTATATAATATTTATATATTTATAGTATATAATAATATAATATAATATTTATATATATATATATATATATTATATATTTAATATATAATATATCATATTATATATGTATATATTATATATAATATATTTTATACTGTGAGTATTTTAAACTATGGTGTATTACAACCCACCGGCCACCCTGGGGTATTTTTAAACTATGTGTATACAAAAATATTACTTTCTTACTAAGGATAAAATTTCAAGAGGGGCACAAGTGGCCCTTTCCCAGGTCCAGACAGTGTGCTGTTCTCACTCCAGTTGGTGGGTTTTCGAATAGGCCCGATTTATGGCCTCAAGGAAAGTAGGCCCCCGTTGAGGTAGCGAGAAATTTTTAAATAAAATTTCCAAATACTCTATACATTTAGTTTTGCCTCGCTAAACACTGAACGACTCCAAACTCTTACAGGGAATCGGAAAAAGAAAGAAAAAGACCCTAGCATGAAAAACCAGATTATTTCCAGTAAGGATGACTTCAGAAAGCACAATCAGGAAAAGAAAACTAAAGTAAATTACATACAATGTTTGTGTAGTTTTTATACTGATAATTATGTAAAACGCAGAAATGACTATAATTTAACACTGGCGCGACCCATAAATGATTCTTCCATCACAGCGATGTTTTGAGAAAAAATTTGTGTCATTATGCTTATGCTTATATGATATTGGATGTAATGCTTAAAAAATGTTTCCTTTCTTACCCTCCACTTTCAAGCTGATCACGAGGGTCAATTGCTCCTGTTTAAGTTCGTTTTGTCATGGTTGCTGAAGTTGTGGGTGATAAATAGACCCGTATAAATACTCATTTTCTGTGCTCTGGTTTCAAGAATAAATGAATATTTGAAATATCTAGGGATGCACTTGATATCCGGCTGATTTATCAATCCGAAATATCATCGGATATCCGAATAACAATCACCGGATATCCGATTTCTCTTTCGGATATCCGGCTCACGACTAAATAAGGTCTATCAACAGTCCACTAAGTCTGTATTTTTTAAATAAAAATTACTCTCAGTAATGTTTTCTTCTTAATATTTTTACTACTTACAGTTTAAAAAAAAAATTAAATATTCTTATATAACTGCTTTCCTTTGTAATTTAAAACCTCAACCAATGAGAACAGGAGTTTCGCTTTGAAATTAATCTGAAAAATCGGAGCTTAATACCTTTATTTTCTGATTCTAAAATAAGACATTAAGTTGTTCATTAAAATATAACATTCTATTAAATATATTTTTCTTCTAAGTTAAACAATTAAACAGACCTATTTTCATTTTTATTTTTTAAATTGTACGTTAAAACTTCGTACTTATGCAGGGTGCCGAAGCCCGAGCCCGAAATTTCAGCTAATAGGTACATAAAAGTCAATGACTTCATTGGTAGAATATCATAAATTTTGTCGTTTGTGCAAATAAAGGACAAATATAACAGCAAACTATTAATGCACTACCTAATTCGTTATATTAAAGTTTATCAAATAATTAGGGATGGACGCGAGACGCGAGAATTCTCGCATTGTCTCGCGAGACGAGACTCGAGACGAGACAGGCATTATTTTTGCGAGACGAGAAAGAAAATATTTTGCGGGACGAGTCGCGAGACGAGACAGAGTCTTGTCTCGCGCGAGATTTCTCGCGAGAATTCTCGCATAAATACGATCTGAAAAGCGACAATTTGCCTGAAGCCTCTACCGTTTAACATGCATCTCCTTCGTTTTCGGTCCTGGTATACTATCAGCACTCTACAATACGCACAAACACGCAACATTTAAAATTAGAACAGACGAGAGATATACAAAACACACAAAGGAGAGGATAAAGAAAGAGGCGGAAAAAAAGAAAACAGAGAAGAGTTGAACGAAAAATAATAAGTAAATAGGAAAGGCGGTACGGTATGTTTAAATCTGACCACTTTTAGACGGGGCCCGGGGCATTAAGTTTGGGGCCCCCTTACTATCCCCTTTTTTAAGCATTAAGCCTCTTTACTGAGCCCCCCTTTTTTAAGCATTTTAACCCAGTTTTGACAGCTGTTGTACTCGAAAATTGCATTTCAGTTAACTGTAGTTTTTGTACTTTAATCAAATCGTATTTATCACCCCAAAAAAATATCTCTAACTTGATCTAGTGATAGACAATTTGGTAATACCTATATTATAGAGGAAATTCAGTTTTTTCCCCACAATTACTATTTCAATACATATGTGAATTTATAATTTAGATAATCGGGATATATATGGGCCCCCTTTTTCTTCAGGGGCACCGGACTACCGCCCCCCTTGCCCCTGTGATAATCGGGTTTCGGGTATATCAGAGAGAGATTAGAAGTAGAGCAACTTGCATTCGCATTGATGCTTAGTCTGAGTAGGTTGAAATATGGTTGAATATCCTTGGTTGAAATATCCTTGTACCGATATTATCCTCAAACTTTCCCGCACGTTGCGGCGTGCGTAGGGGAGGGGGGGCGCCCACCCTGGTAACAACTTTCTAGGGGCGGTTAAATCCCTATTGTTGGCCTATTTTAAAGAGATTAAAATGACATTTTTTATTCTTATATATTAATATCGGACGGAAAGAAATGCAAGCAAGTTTTTAAAAAACTATTTCTCTTTTCGTTCATATTATCATGTTTTCCCTTCCTTCGGCTTGCAAAACTTTTATAAATTTTTTTCCTCCCCATCATTTTATCTTGCAGTTGGGTTCCTATTCTAAAATTATCTTTGCCTGTTAGATGTCTTTTCATTTTTTTTAAAAATCCACTCTGGATATACATTAGGGGGATTATGGTTTAATTTTTCTGTAAACAGGGTGACCATAACGACTGTAGTACTATCGCTAAAAATTATTGTGGAAAAGTACAAACGGATAGTCGTCAACAAATTAACTGTTCAGTAATTTAAAATATAAACAAAAAATAAGGCGTCTATTAACCAACTGAGATACTATAATGAAATCTAAAAATGCACACACGGTAATGTTATTGGAAATATTAGGCAAATAATTATAATTATCGTTAATATAATCTTGTTTTCATTAATATAAAAATTACACATATTTTAGAGACTTGAAAGTGACGTTAAAGTAAATAGTAGAGATTTAATAAAGACTAAAAGTGTTCTCTTTATAATTTTTCAAGGGTTATCTTACAACCAACTGAACGATAAATAATTCTAATTTGTGTTAATATATCCCGCAGTAATTTCAACAGAGGAGATTACTTGAACTTAAAAAAAAAAAGAAAATCTGTTTTGTCTCATGCACAGGGGCGTAGCCAAGGGGGGCGTTAAGGGGTCATAACCTCCCCCATGAGAAATTTTTGCCATACAAAATGTATATTCTTCACAACATTATCACACACACGTATACATATATATGAGTTGTACTAGTTGTAACCCTCCCCCATGAAAAATTTCTGGCTACGCCCCTGCTCATGAAGATATGATTTTAGTAAAATATTCGCTACTTCTCGTATGAAGAGCGGGTGCGCAGCTATTTTAAAACAAACGGTTGTCCATTTCATGTAGTGTCTAAGGTATTTAATGCTACAACTTGAACAGTACGATGTAGAACTACAGTATGATGTAGAAATAACGCATTTTGAAAGTCGGGAGTTCTCTGCAAACCGCTAAGCTTTTCACTTTTCTGATCGCGAATGACACTGACGTAGTTTTTTGAGTCATTATATTGCAATGATGCCAGGTTAATACTCATGACGCAAACTTTACATAAAGAGTCAAATAATTTTGCTTTTATTTTAGATTCCACATCACTGGAATTAATTGAAATTACTCATGTTAGGAAAATTTTCGTTTACTACAGTGCGAAGAACGGGCACGCAGCTAGTAAATAAAAACAAATACTATATTTTCGGTGTGACATTATATATACGGATTAAATCTCAATTTCTTTTACTTCAAATGCCGATATATGCTGATATAGTTATTAATATATCTACTAATGTGGCTATATGTAAGTAATTGTTATTATTAATATTAATTTTCAATAAAATCCCAATAATAAGTTAGTATAAAATGGTAACGAAATCGCAGTCCTTAATTTTGCGAGACTCGCGAGACGAGACAGAGGTTTACCACTGCGAGACGAGACGAGACAGCCCCGATTCTCGTCTCGCGTCCATCCCTACAAATAATATTAATTAGTTTATTTCTCCCATGAATCACTTTTTAAAATCTGTTTACAAGGAATACGTTTCATAAAACAGAAATTTCTCACAAGCCCGAGCCTGGTTTGGGCTCGGGCTGAGTCCATTTCATCTCTACTGCCCACCCCCTGACTTATAACTCACCAACTAGCGATGAGTGCAACCCCCCCCCCCATAATAATTTTAAGAACTTATCCGTCCAGGATAAGTTTTGTGCGTCTGTTTTTTTCTTTTTTTTATTAAGAAATCAAATCCGGTGTATTTTTACTATTTAATCTTCCCAATATTATGAAAGATGTTCTTAAATCTAGATGTTAATTAAATTATAAAGTACAATTCAACACTTATTCAAGTCGAAAATTTGCAATTAATTATATTTTTTAAGACTGCTTAAGTAGAAAAATTCTATATATTTTGAACCAACTTTATTCCAAAAACCAGAATTTTCGAAAATTTTCTTCTAGTGACATCTATGTTATTTTAATACGTATTTTGCTAGCAATGTGCAGAAAATTTTAATCTTGTGGTCAACCTTATTCCAAAGAGCAGAGTTTCGGAATTTTTTTTTCAAGTGATGTCTGGGTTATTTCAAAATATTCTGCATTGTATACGTATAATATTCTAATCCTGTCACCAACCTTATACAGAAGGGCAAAGTTTTGGAAGATTCTCTTTAAGTCATATCTTTGTTATTTTAATATTGTATTTGAATTGTGTAGGGTATTTTAATCTAGTGATCAACTTTATTCCAGAAACCAGAGTTTTGGATGATTTTCTCCAAGCTATATCTTTCTCATTTTAATATTGTGTCTGCATTATTTAGAATATCTTAAATTTGTGAGCAACATTATATTAAAAACAAGCATTTTGAAAAAAAAAGATAAATAAGAAATCTAGTCATAAGATTTTCCAAGTTAATTTTGTGTTACTGCATAAAACTGTACATTTTGACTTATTAATTGCAATAAGAAACTGAGTTAGTACAGCCTGTGCATTATAATTAAAGCTTTATTTTTTAAAATTAGCGTAGCTGTTCTGTAGCTGTTAATTATAAAAATAATGATAGGTTTGTGTTTGCGTGATCTTCATTATAAAATACAAGTTGATTCAAAAAATAACGTGATCAATTTCAGAGCATCATAAAATTTTATTGAATTAAGTTATTTACACAAAATTTTCAATGTGGTTTCCTTTAGCATAGTGCACTTTAAGTAAACGTTTAGGTCAAGACAAAAGAGCTTTTTAGACCATTTTTGGAGGTTTTTCCAACTTCCTCTTGGATTGCTTTTTAAAGCCCTTAAAGTGTTCTTACCTTACGTCTATTTAATTGTTTTTAAGTATCCCATAAAAAATAATCGCAATTAGCACAGTCAAGGGATGATAGTAGCCATTTTTCAGGAGAAATAAAGTTAATTTTTTTTTTTTTTTAATCTTTCAGCCATTTGACAGTTGACCTTCCAGTATGACTTGGTATAGAATCTTGGTGTAAAGCAAAGTTTTCTTGAGGTTAAAGACACTTACTTTCTTTGATCATGTGCTCCAGAACTTTATTCTGATAGTATTTAACATCAATTTTAACCTTTGGTTCTACAAAAAATGGTTTTATTAAGCCTTGAGAGGACATCCCCATCCATACCACAGTAACTAACGTCCAACTTGCCTTCTGTAACAGCTGCGTCTTTGCGACGCTGTTCGCGTGAAATATATTGAACCTCCTTTTGCCAATTGTGAATTACAGACGAAACAACGCTTCATCAGAAGTTATCCATGTTTTGTATCTACCTTTGCGTAACATTAAATACAGAGGCCAAGAACGTTTTCTTCGTTTTCCTACAGTGTTTGCAGATATTTGATGACAAACTAGTTTCTTCAATTTTTATGGGCAATTTTTTTTATCTGACGACAAATTGTCGATTGGGATACCTGTAGTTTCTTTTCTAAAGTTCTTTGAGGAAGAGGATTTTCTACAACGATAAGTCTTTTCAGCTTCTTTTTTTCTTTTTCACCAAGGACTTCCATTCGTCCATATTTTCCGCCTGGAGCTCTTGATTGCCAGCCATATTTTATTTCTTTTCAAAGTTTAGATAGTTATACATTAGAAAAATGCCTTTTCTGAATTTTAAATGCTTTATTTATAACAGAATTTGAGCAACCATCCTACAAAAGCTTAAAAATTTCGCTTCGAGTTTGAGGATCTAATTTCGGAGCCAAATGTACTCCCACTAATAAAAGTAGTTCGATTGGTAATTTAAACGTTTAATTTTTAAAATAAAACAGGTGGTAAATTAAAATTTACCATAAATAATTATATGCTTCTAAAATTGGTCACACTAATTTTGAATGAACCTGTATGTATTAGTTATATGCAGCTGCAAATGAGCTGATTGAAAATCCGGAATAGATTGATATATTTCCTGTTTATAACAAGAAAATTTTATATAGAAATTTTTTTTTATTGGACGTTTATTGAGATTTAAAAATCATTTATTTAGTTTTCTTTTCAGTATCTTTAGATATATTTATTGTAGAATAAGACTTATTGTAGTTGCAGATACGGACCTGGATTTAAAAAAAAAAAAAATCTTATCTGGTTGAGATAATCGCCAGACAAACCGGTACATAAGCATCTATCTACAGAGATAATTATATTGAAGAATTATTAATTAACTCGCGAAATTAATACTGAATAGCATCTTTAAACATATATTTAAGGATATTTTTGTGAAATTATTAAGTAATATTATAATTAGAATTAACAATTAGAATCTTATTTTTAGTAATAATTAGTACTTAGAATATTATTTCTAATTATAATTAATAATTATAAAATTTTTAAATAAGATTACTTAATGATTAAATATTTCTAATTACTAATTAATAATTAGAATATTAATTAATTAGATTAATAATTAGAAAATTAATTGGTTGGACAAAACTCTCGGTGCCCCTCCCGAAACAAAATCCTGGCTACGCCAGTGGCCGAAGGCATCTCCTATCCTTGGCAGATCACTCAGAGTACGGTTGCCATTAATCAAACCAAAAAGAAACAATTTGCTTTTTCGTGTATGGAAACGGGAAATGGCTAAAATATACTTCAACCCATTGCAAAGTGGTTTTTTTTTTTTTAAATGTGCAATAAACGTGAAGTAAAAAAATCCGAAAGATTTTGTTTCTTTGCACATACATTGTTATTTTTTAATCTATCTACTGCGTGACACACTTAACCAGTAACGAATAGGCTTGCTTCACTTGATGTCATTCAACTGTTAATCTGGATTTTTGCACGTGTGTTATTGTTATTACGCTAATGTTTACATCTAGTTCTTGCCGCTCCCAGAATAAAAATAGCGTCAATTTTGGTACCGCATACATTAGCATATTATATAAGTAGATACTAATTTTAAAAAATAGTACCTCTAAATAAAATATTAAAATTGAATGATTTCAATGTCCACATAAGTATAGCAACAATTTTTTATTTACTTTGTTTTAATTATTTTCAGAAGAAATATTAATTTTTATTTGAACATTTTATAAATAATTTTATTTATAAATATGTAACATGTAACTATAAAAGGATTTTAAAAAACCCCCAAACAACCAGGTTTAAACCAAATAAACCTGGTTTTTTGGTTTTTTTCAAATAAACCGGGTTTTTTTCCAATCCTGCTCAAAAACGATTAGGCGTAGAATGTCTAAACTTCATATTTTGGATATTTGTAACATCTAGTTGTGCACCTCCCCTTTTGGTTCCATTCGACTGGATAGTTTATCTACAGGACCGCCCAAAAGATTCGAAATACATTACGCTCTATGGAGCGAAATTCCTTAAACTCGCATATCTCAAAAACTATTGGTCGTAGAATGTTGAAATTTTATATTTAGGATTGCTGTAACATCTAGTTGTGCACCTCCCCTTTCGGTTCCATTCGACTGGATAGTTTATCTACAATACCGCCCAAAAGATTCGAAATACATTACGCTCTATGGGCCGAAATTCATTAAACTCGCATATCTCAAAAACTATTAGGCGTAGAATGTTGAAACTCTATACTTAGGATTGCTGTCACATCTACTTGTGCTGCTCCACTTCCGGTTCGATTCGACTGCATATTTTATCTACAGGGCGGCTCAAAAAATTCTAAATACATTACGCTCTATGGGCCGAAATTCATTACAGCGTATTTTAGTGGTATTGGGCTATTTCAAACGACTCAGATGTGATATATGCTGTTAAGAGTTACAAAATGAATTTCTCCATTAAAAAAAGTGTCTTTATCATTTATAGTTTTGCTACAGGAACACTCAAAAGATTTCCAATACATTACGGTCAATGGCAATTTTAGTGGCATTCATCCATTTCAAGCACAATACCGTCCTACCACATAAGTTAGGTAATGGTCCGACCACGGTCACGTGCCTCCCTCAAGAACTACGCCAAAAATCGCCAAGCTTGGCGACTTTCGGTGTACGCGTGAGCGTATTTAACTCTCAAATCTCAAAAACTATTATGAAATTTCATATATAAGATTGTTGTTACATCTAGTTGTGCATCTCGATTTTTGGATCCAATCTACTGGAAAGTTTATTTACCGGACCACCGAAAAGAATTTCATTACTTTAATGTCTATGGACATCTTCAATATTATACAACTGTAGACATTCATTGTTCTGTCCATGCCCAAAATCTCGCCGACTGTCGTCGACCTTGGCGAGTTTTGCCGAAATATCGCCAAATTTGGCGATAATCAGTCATTTGGTCAATGCCCAAAGTATTGCCATTTGTCATCGTTCTTGGCGAGTTTTGGCGAAATATCGCCAAATTTGGCGATAATCTGTCATTGTTTGGTCCATGCTTAATATCTCGCCATATGTCGTCGACATTGACGAGTTTCGTCGAAATATCGCCAAATTTGGCGCCAAATTTTATTTTGTATAACTCTAAAACTTTAACCCGTAGAATTTTGAACTTTCGTATTTAGAACTATTGTAATATCTAACTGTTTTCAGTATATTTTTTGACAGCAATCGACTGGGAATTTATTTACAGGGTGAGCCAAATGACTTTAAACACATTGAGGTGTATGGATGCATTCAATTCATTGAAAGTCTGTGGTCAATGACTAGTTTGGCTATCCCTAAAATCTCGCAAACTATCTCAAGCTTGTCGGCTTTTGGTGAAATATCGCCAAATAAAGTGTCAGAAGGAAATCTTTCAAACTGAACTCAGCTTGGCGATATCGAAATATTTGGCTAGAAATCGTTAAACCTTATACCATTACTGATATTTTATCTCTTTCAAACAAATAAGTTTAGAGGAAGTGCGTCGAAAATATTTATGATTTAATAGACGTGCAAGGAAGTCATGTGTTGTACGCATCAGATTTTTTAAAAGTAGGATTATGTTCCTACAAAACAGTCCAGTGTAAAGTAACACAAAGGTTTTCAACGTTGTTGCAAGTTTCAATATTATTCAGCAAAAAATGTTTCAAAGGGAACTGGGTTCACTAACTGGGATTTCTTTTACAGTAGTCAAAAACATGACAGTATCTAAAATGAGATTGATAAACTCTGCCACACAGTTTATGTCATATTAGCTATTTGTGCTACTCTAAATGGCTCTTCAGTTGATATTACACAGTTCACAAATATTTCCAGGAGATTTAAATAAATATTTTCTTCTGCTGAAATATAGAGGATTTTGATATTTAAACGCAGTGTTTCAGGAGGAGAAATGAATATAGACAGTATTAGATTTTATAGTAGATAATATAGACAATATAAGTAATAGGTAGTATTAGTAGATTTTTTTTTTAGGAGAATACAGATCAAAATATATAATGTGTTAATAAACATTTCATGCATATTAAAGTAAGTGGTTTTTTTTTTTTTTTATGTTCATCCTTTTAGAATGGGCGTCTTAAAATTGACTAAACGATAAGTAATCCTACATTACGTTAGTATGTACTGTGATAGTATGATCAGAAAAGACTACCTAAATGTTTTATTTTTATTTTTCTAGGACTTGATTGTGTACTTTTTTTTCTGTCTGATCATTCACCACTACCATGCCCAACAGGAAAGTTGTCGGTCAGCTGAAAGGTTCAAGCAGAGATCATATTGAGATTGAGTGGGAGATTGCCGACTTCCTATCTCTGCCGGCTGAGATAGATGTTCATCACGAAAGTTCCATGTTTGCCTTCTGCAATGCATCCTGGTATCTTCGATTGTGTCCAAACGGCGAGAAAATCTATTCCTCAGAAGGACACATCGGGGTATATCTCATGAGAGGAGATGTGGGTCCTCCTAAATCTGTGACCTACAGCTTCTTTTTAAAGAAGACAGATGGCAGGGAAGTAATACGGGAAAAGGTAAATCGCAGGTTTAAATCAAGTAAAGATAGTGGCTGGGGGATAGAAAAAGCCATAGGAAGAACAGAACTGATTAAACAAAAGTCGAAGTTTATGCCAAACGGAGTGCTCACAGTCATCTGCTCTTTGGAGTGCGATGGAATGAAAGGTGAGTATCTGTGTAGAATGTTTAATGCTTCAAAAAATTTTTTTGAGTTTGAATACCTTTCATAAAATAGTCTCTGCTTTTCATAGCATAATACAAAAAAGCAGATATTAATAATCTTAATGCAAATGTAATGGACTGCGTTCACAGGCTAGGGACAAAGACTGTGTACCGTATTTGTGTCTTCCTTGTCCATAGACCACTTCTTTAGAATCGAAATCCATAAGAATCGCTGACTAAAGTTGTTTTACAATTTTCATCTGGCATATTCTAACTATACTTCCCTTTTATAAATGCTGTTTGGAATGTGCATCATTATCCATAAGTGTGCTGCATTTGTCTTTACTATTCCATAAATCATTTTTCAGAATTGCACCTACTAAAACTGTTTTACAAACTTTGTCAGGTATATTCTAACTGTACTTCTCCTTTGTTATTAGCTAGTGTTTGCAAGTTTCTTACCAAATATGTAAGATAATGCCAAACTAGGTTCAGCTTTGGGTATTTATTTTTTGGTGTCAAACTTCGATAAATGATAAAAAAAATTGCAAACCTTGTCGACTTTTTATCATTTTAATCCCCCCACCCAAGCTTTTACAATATCTTAAAATCTATGAAATGTTTAAAACAATTTAGACATCCATAGTTTATGCAGTGAAACCTCTCTGAGTGGCCATTACACCGTACTGAGAATATTTGGTCCCTCTGAAGAGTTTTATATACTACTATTATAAGATAATTGCTATAATGCATAATATAAACTAGTCTGACTCATATTTATTTAAAACTTTTCTAAAGAGAAAATAGTACTTTATTTAATGCTTTCTTATATTTTTTGAAAAAAGGATACAATTTGTGTCTGTTTTAAGTTTTTACTTTTCTCTGAAACAACCATGTTTTCAAGTTCGTTTTTTACTTTAAAAAGCAGATCTCTAACCAATTTGTTTGTAACTGCTTCTGAATTTTGTGATAATTTCATCGATTTTCCCTAAAGTCGCTTTTGTTGAAAGTTTAGCCTGCTCGCCATTACAGACATCAGGAAATTCCTCATCAAGGATAGAATTAGCACCTGGAAGGGACAAAAATTTATTTGTAGGACACCTTCAACGCCTGATTGTCCAGTTCCTTCCTCAGTTTCCATGGGTGGTGCAATAGGGATTCCCCCATCTTAAAGGTTTGTGGAGAATACAAAAGAGATAACAGACTCAATTCCAGTAATTCCTGGGTCTTATATTCGACCATAAACCTGACCTTGAGTTTTTCCACTCAATATTAAAGCATGAAGTGAGTAGAATTTCCTGAAAAAGGAAATGGGCGATCCCACTCGGTGGCCATTTAGAGAGGGGTCGGGTGGCCACTGATAGGGGTTATTTTAACATTAAATCTATGAGCCGAAAAATCCGTGCCATGAAAAATTGGCCGTTTAGAGGGGTGACTGCTATACAGGAGTGGCCGCTCGGAGAGGTTTCACTGTATTAACTTGCCAGATAGCATACTTCAAAGTTTCATGATATTCCATTACCATTTTTCAGGAATGGAACAAACATTTTTTTCAAATTTCACAAAACCTCAAAACCTATAAAGAAAATTGAAGTAATTTGATGCCTACAGTTTAAGTGTCCACTAATGATGATGCTAAATTTTATTTCGTTCCCTTCAGTGGTTTATGCGTGATGGACAAACAAAATATTTCACATTCGGAATGAATTTTCAGGAAAATCCCAAAATGTAATCCAAAATTTAAAAAAATTTGAGACTGTGTAACTTAAGTTACATGTTAACCTATTATGTCACCAAATTTAATTTCATTCGTTTTAGTCGTTATTACGTGATGTGAACAAAAATGTACACATTAAGATTTTTGAAAAATCTCAAAACCTAATCAAAATGTTTTAAAATATTGATGCCTATGGTCAGGTCTTAATTTCTAGAAAATAAATATGCTGGAGCCTTAAAATTCTGTAGAGCGCATGTTAATATTCAGTGGCATACTATTAACCACTGCGACCCCTGCAATACAGGAATCGGTAGTACATTCTACTAAAATAATGATAATGCAAAGATTTTTCCCATGTAATGGTATTGAGCTTATTCATATTATTTCACACTAGCAGTCCCGCACGGCATTGCCCGTGAACCCCTTAAATTATGCGATTTACAAAATCTGACATGTAAACTGCAACTCCAGATTAGTACTCTAGGCCGAAATTGTATAACAGAATGTGCAGATAATGGTTCCAGAGTTTCAGGTACGTACTTACAAACACACCACTAAAGACAACTCACTGCCGTGGCCGTCACATATTTCCCCCAGAAATATCGTGTAATTTGCATTAAAATTGCTGGAGTTATTAAATATTTCATCCAATTAAGCAAATTGTCTTGTAAAATCCACAATTTTCGATTTAAATTTCTTAAAATTAGGAAATGTTAGGTCATTAAACGTATTAAATACCATAAAAAATTTCTTGAAAAGGTCCCATTAGGAAAAATGCGCCAAATGACAGAAAAATCATCGAACTTGGTGAGTTTTGGCAAAATATCGCCAAAATTGGCACCAAAAATAAGTCCCCAAAAATTAGGTTCTCGAAGACCTACGACCCATAGAACCCGAGATTTTCAGAACATTCCATATTGATGCAACAAAAAGCAAAATTTAACTATTTAATGCGTAGAATACGAATTTTAAACTGTTTTAAACCCCAGAACAGCGGGTTGTTCCCAAAATTCGTAACACAGGGTAAGAAAATTTCCGTATTAGAATAGTTTTTAATTAATAATTAAAATAAGTAATTAAAATTTTAAAATTCTGATTCTCAGGTGCACATTATCGGCATTCATGTAGATTTGTCTGGAGACCGCACACAGACAGATTTACAAACATTCATTTTTATGATTATAGAGATAGATAGATTTGGCGTAAACCTGATGAAATTTTCGTGCCATTTCATGCTTCTCAACGATTTGTTTTATAGTAGCATTCGGGCAAAATTCGCCAAGCATGGCAACGTAAAAAACGGTTTTTTACTTTTGCGGTTATCACTCACTTCAAGCATAAATCTTTTCATGAGGCCAAAGTTCGCCAGACATGACGATCTAAAATCGGTTTTTAATAAAATTCTGAGCCTCAGGTGTACATTAGCGAAGGAATGGGCTCATATGTTCGAATTTTCAGAGTTCTGCGTCCAGTAGTTTTTTCTGGACATCGCACACATGCAGATTTTCAGACATTCATTTTTATTGATATAGATTGGCGCAAAACTGACTAAATTTCTGTGCCATTTCATGTTTTCCAATGCATGCGATTTTGTTTCACAGTATCATGCTGGCGAAACTCGTCGAGCATGGCATCCTGAAAACGGTTTTTAATTAATAATTAAAATTTTAAAATTCTGATTCTCAGGTGCACATTATCGGACTCATGGGCTTATATATTCAAATTTTCAGAGTTCTGCGTGCAGTAGGTTTGTCTGGAGACCGCACACATACAGACACAGATTTACAAACATTCATTTTTATTATTATAGATAACAGTAAAATGAAATAGTCTGAAATTACCATTGCCAGATTTAGAGATGTGGAGGCCCTAGAGAAACAAAGGATTAGTGGCCCCTAATTATTCCTGAAACAACAAGTTAACAATTTTTTTCAACGACCAGCGTTGCGAAGTAGGCTCGCAGTTAACTCATAGCCTAGAGGTCCAAGCAAGCATGTATTTGTCCAGGGGGTCTGGACCCCTCCCCCCCCCCCCCCCCTCCCCTCCTGAAATTTTGATATTTGTTACTAAAATGATGATAGTCTTTTTGTGGAAAATTGTGTGTGCCTCTTTAACCGTTTGGCCTTTTTAACCAGTTGTTATTTACACAAAAAATGTCTATTTCTTGTCTGGTGTTGCACTCTTAATGTAATGTC
>JAWZYV010017595.1:0-20736 GCA_038373885.1 Cheiracanthium punctorium | reverse complement strand
TGGAGGGATCCATTTCACTCCTGCATCCAGCATAGAAAGAATATATTCCTTTTGGGAGGGGGGGGGGGGGAGATACACGGCAGCAATTAGGTCAAAAGTTGAATTATCACCCAAAAGGCGCCTGATCATCCCTTCTGGGAGAGCGCCACCTTTTTGGATCCCAATGTGGAAAACGGACAGCGCGATTATCACTTTGCAAATATCATTCACATTCATTTTCTAGCTACTGTTTTTTCCCCTGGTAAATATGTCGCCCGAGACAAAGTCTCTTGCTTTGAGTTGTAATACTGCTCTATCAATTTTTAAAAATTATAGAAGCATATAAAACTGAGAATTGTTATGTGCGACCCATTCTAAAACAAATTGGATTAAAAACGGCTCCTTTACAAAAATACAATCGATTAAAATGGCCACTGTCAAAATTACAATGTAGTAAAATTAGATCCTTCATGTCATGCCACCCGTGTGCGCGTGTGCGTGTGTTTTGGCAAATAAATTTCAACCGCTCTTCTGAATATGAGGTTTATTTAATAGACTTTTTTTATTTCATCTCTCGTGGAGGCTTATGAGCTGACCTTAAAGCTGCCTCTCCGAAATGTTTGTTTTCTGCTGACACAACAAGGAAAAACGGCAGATGTCAGGATTTTCAAAACAAATAATCCTATTACAGTTTATTCATAATTTTATTAATGAGAGATAGATTCTAGGCTATTCGTCAGTAAGTTATGGATTGCATTTAGAAAATGCGCAAAACTGACTATAACGTGGAAATCGGGTTACCGGAAGAATTTAACGACGTATTCAAAAAAAGCTTGCGAAACATCGTGTGTCTTGGAGCATATATCTTGAGGATATTGCTGACCATTTTGCCGAAGGCAATCATTTTGAATATTTTGATGGTTTTTGTCCCCCCCCCCCCACACCCTGGCACCCCCCCCCCCTCCTCCCCACCCCCACCCGACCCCCCACCCCCCCCCCCCACCCCCTACTAACCTCCCCATAGGCCCCCCCCTCTTTACCCTCGCCCCCCCCCCCCCCCTATATAAAACGACTTCCAATCCCCCTCGGACCCCCCCCCAAGGCGGTAGTGGATAATAGTTTTTGAAATTTATTGGCCCGATTATATTTCTCTAATTATCTCTTCTGAAAAATCGAAAAAATTCAATATATTTTTATTAAAAACTGTAGACAGAATTCTGCAAGTTCTGTTTCATCCAGAATCATTTAACTCCCCAGAAAAAAGATG
The DNA here is from genome assembly GCA_038373885.1 of Cheiracanthium punctorium. Taxonomy (NCBI): domain Eukaryota; kingdom Metazoa; phylum Arthropoda; class Arachnida; order Araneae; family Cheiracanthiidae; genus Cheiracanthium; species Cheiracanthium punctorium. The sequence goes on along the minus strand of JAWZYV010017595.1, from coordinate 19,490 downwards.
GAAAGTTGAAAGTGCTGTATATATAATAATGTCTACACTGTGGCAAACACATATCAACTTTCCAGCCCATCTTCTCACCAAAGAAACGTTCTCATTATATGTGCACTAGCACTTTTGCATACTTCATGACACAAGGAGACACAGGGTCTGTTACATCAGCTTGTGTACTTAAGTGGCACTCCAGACATCTGAGCATTTTGGTTGTAGGAGGGGGGGGGGTAAGGAATTATAAAGGTAAGAGAAAAGATTTTAAATATGAAATAACCCAGAAGTCTTAAGGAACAAAAGTCTTTTTATTGAGAAAATTATTTTACTTTTATCTTACATTCTCTATTTTGCCAAAAGTTCAAACAATTAAAATATGTATAGTTAATTGCATAAAAATATTAATAACTCTTCTGTGTCAAAATAACCCTATATATGGTATATAATATCTATTCCAGTTATTCAAATATTTATTCCACTAAACAAATTCCTACAGTTCTTAATTAATTTTTTTTAATTGGACAACAATAGCTAAAAAAATTTTCAGGATTTATCATGCAGCCATAATAAATATTCCGTTGATATTAACAATATCAGCTGGTCATCTATTTAAGTGGTTAATTATTGAAATATAGCCATCGGGAAAAGGAGAATAAGGACCATTTGCTCCTCTCCGTCCTAGCTCACAATAGTATAAACCACAAAGCAATTCTGTTAACTCCAAGCCACAAAAGTAATGAAAGGGTGAAACTAGAAATTATGTTTTGACAGATAAATTTCTAACTTTTTGAACAAATTTAAGATGTCTTTCTTATAAATTTAGACTCTGAATCAATTTTTGCATTTAAAAGTGATCCCCAAATTTTTCAAAAAAAATCGGTCCATTAATAAAAAAATTATAGATGAATTAGTTTTTACACAGTTGATTTCCATCCCCTTCCTCATCAAGGTCCGCTACAACCGGACTGGGCCTCCTGAAATGCTTCCGGGGGGGGGAAAGAGGGTGGGGAGGGTTCTATTACCATAGCAGTTTGTGCAAATTCCTCCTTTTCATTTGACAAGTATCATTAACACATAGGTGTAAGCAAACAAAAAACAGTTTAAACAAATAAAAGGGCTAAAGATTAAAAGAACTTCCCAAGCAAAAGAGGTGTCAGTTTTTCATCATCAGGGGGCTAACGAATTTGTTTTTTAAAGGCATCGGCGCACCACTGACCTCGCCTAGAATAGAGCTCAGCAAAATTATAAATATCAAAATTAGCAATATAATACACAAATGATTTTGATAACAATAGAATTTAATGATATTTGATTTTATTTCTGTAGTTTTATGAACTACTTATGCACGCTTGGTATTAATAGATTATCTCATGTAGTTTGATTAATGTTCTAAAATTTCTAGTTTGTTTGTAAAGAGGGGGTGGGGCACTAAGTTTGTCTGCTTGCTAATTGGAGTTTTTGCAATTTGACTTAAATTAGATGCATTTGACTCAAACATTTTAAGATTGTACTGCAGTCTGAATTTACTCAACTTTTTATTTTTGTTTATCTTATTTCTGAGATGCTAATAATGTTTTATGAATTCTGAATATTGTAAATTAAATGGTTTTTTTTTTCTTTTCCTCCCCCAGTTTCTGGTTATCAACTTTCTTCCTGCGAATCACCAATAGGTATTAGATGGAAGATAATAGCAAAAGGGAGGAAAAATATATTTATTTATTTATTTCATGAAATGCAGATTTATTTTGTATGTAATAAAGAATGCTAATAAAGGTTTTTAATTTTAATTATGTTTTACTCTGAGTATCATTAAAATCTCTCATTATTCTTTTTATTGAAAAAACTATTGATAGTGTAATTGGAGGGTACTTACTGATCAAGTCCTTTCACTACTAAGGCCCAAACTACTAGCCATTTCATATGGGAGCACCCAGTTTAAGCGTGAAAAGTTTGAAAATGGAAATGTTGGTTACGGCCAATTATCTACACTAGGGGATCTAGGCCGGGGGTGGGATTGCCTTCTGTGGTGAACTTTCTAAGGGGTCCTAACCCGTATTTACACAAAGTTCTGCAGAAAACCACGTGAAAACTCCGAATGGTTAGGTCGGCGGGCATGACCTGTTTGAAAAGTTTGGAGCTAGGGGGTAATGGTGATGATGGATTTTTCCTAAGTTTAAAAACAATCCTTCAACAACAATGAAAAGGTAAGGTAAAATATATTCACAAGGTTAAATTGTAAGTTTCAGCATAAAATATCAAATTGAGCAGGATTGTTTAGCAAATTTTGTATAAGTTACCCTGAAAGGCTTTACGCAATTATTTTGGTTTAGAGATAGTGCTTAATGTATGTGAAAAAGAAACTTCTACTTTGTGAATAATTGTTTATTCACATCTTTTTTTCATGTGGTACTAACTCCACCTTGTCTAACTTAAGTTACATGCAGGAAACAGAATCGTAATATACAATTTTTTATTTTTTGGACTAGATCAGCATAAAATTAGGTGTGTGTAAGCAGAATTTAATGTAAGAGCTATTTATTTATTTTTCTTTTTGCTACCATGTAACCAGTGGCGGATCCAGAAATTCTGTTTTGGAGGGGCTAAATGTTGAAAGAAGCTTATTTCACCCAAGCAAAATGTACAATAAAGCAAAATTTTAGTCTATACCAATGTAAAAACTTTTTTTAGGGGGGCAGGGGGGGGCTAAGTGATTAAAAAAGATCACTTTACATATTCAAAGTGCATACTGAAGCAGAATGTTACCCTTTAGCAATCTCATTTTTGGGGGGCTGAGACCCCCTAACTCCTCCCCTGAATCGCTACTGCATGTAGCAATATGTATCAATGATACAATTTTCTTTACATTTTACAGCATATGTACTGATTAAAAGTTAATTACAGCACAAATACCATAAATTATTTTTACAGCCTATGTACTGATTAAAAATAATTTACGGTATATGTACTATAAATTTCGTTTACAGCTTACATACCATTTTAAAAATTAAATATGGTGCTTTTACCGGAAATTTCATATACGGTATATGTACAGGTAGTGTAATTTTTTACGGTACATATACCATATAGGAAATTTATGGTATATGCACTTTTTTAACGGCATATATATATATATATATATATATACTGTAAAATATTTTATGGTACTTAATGCCATTTGTGAAATTTACGGTATATGTACTCATCCCAAAGCTGCCAGTACATGTACCGTAATTTGGGTCTGAAATCTTTTCCAGTGTATAAGAGTGGTGGATTATTGCAAGTTTGTCTGGGGGGGGGGGGATTGTTACTTAGAAGATTGACATATACATCCATTTTATGGAAGTAAAATAGGATCTTTTACATTAATTTCTTTTTTCTCGGGGAGGGGGGCGGTCGCCCCCTCTGCCCCCCCTTGGGCGGATTAATGCAAGTTTGTCGGGGGGGGGGCAGTTAGAAAATTGACATATATATCCATTTTATGGAAGTAAAATAGGATCTTTTACATTAATTTCTTTTTTCTCGGAGAGGGGGCGGTCGCCCCCTCTGCCCCCCCCTTGGGCGGATTAATGCAAGTTTGTCGGTGGGGGCAGTTAGAAAATTGACATATATATCCATTTTATGGAAGTAAAATAGGATATTTTACATTTTTTTCTCGGGGGGGGGCGGTTGCCCCCTACCCCTTTAATCCGCCTAAGGGCAGATTAATGCAAGTTTGTCAGGGGGGCAGTTAGAAAATTGACATATATATCCATTTTACGGAAGTAAAATAGGATCTTTTACATTAATTTCTTTTTTCACGGCGGGGGGGGGGGGTCGCCCTCTCCGCCCCCCTTTAATCCACCCTCGGTGTATAAATAAAACATTAAAGAGAGTTTTCTTATCTTGGTTTAATCTTATACCATACATTTGGTTAGAGAAAAAACCTCGATGTTGTTCAATCACTTACCGTACATTTGGTTAGATATAAAACCCTAATCTTGGTTCGAGCTTTAACCATATAGTAGGTTAGAGAAAAATTCTATATATTGGTTCAAGCTCTAACCATATAATTGGTTAGAGAAAAATCCTGTATATTGGTTCAAGCTTTAACCATACAGTCGGTTAGAGAAAAATCCTAGATCCTGGTTCAAGGTTTCACCGCAAAAATGGTGCTTGAGGAAGCACCACTAAAATGGTGAATCCTAGCACCACATTTTTCAAAATATCGGTTGCAGCTAAATTCGCACCGGAATTTCGGTGAAACGTTGAACTATTTTTCTAACAGTGTAGTCACAATAAAATCTTTTTGCTTTTGGCGTTTTCCCTTCAACCAAAAGTAACCGACAACTTTCCGAAATTTCTTTTTCGCGGGACTGGATCACATCAATACGCTGCTCCAGCAGTAAAATCACTCGTTTATTTGACACATCTCTTGCCTAACCTACAAGATTTTTACGGGATGTGTACGTATACCTTCACCTGCTGTCGATTTACTATCGACCGACTGGTTTGGGATGTGGTGTTTGTTTACTTTACTTCCGGAAAAATGCTAGAAAAGATCTCGGACAGAAAACCGGCTTCTGGTCGCTTACAGAGGGTTGTATAGTCTCTTCTGGAGGTCCTGTTAACATTAAGTAGATAGGATAAAAAGTCAGTGGGTTAAAAAATGGGTCGTTGAAGGAAGGGTCGCTTAATAGAGGCGGTCGTTTATAGAGGTTTCACGGCATACTAAAAAAAATCTGAAATTCAAGTGATGAAGATGAATTGCAATACAGTGGAGTCTTGACTTAACCTTTTAATGGACAATGTTCCCAATTAGGAACATCCAATTAAAAATGTACAAAAAATGAAATTTTATCAATATCGACTAAAAAAAATAGCAGATAAAGTTAAAAAAGACTTGATTTTTTGAAATAGAAATTGCATTTCTATCATTATTGGGAAACGAAAAAAAAAAAAAAAAAATCATGAACACAGCCATTTTCATCAATTTTCACAGAGATATCTTGATACATCCTTCAAACTTAATTCACATCTTTACTTAAATTTATAAAAATAAATCTTTTATTAATTATTAATATTTCACCTATTATTTAAACTACCCATCAGTATATTCAGTTTTTGAAACCACTATAAATTATAGTCAGATATGACCCTTGCTCTCAAATGGAAATACAGCCAAGATTGTATAAAATCCCCCCCCCCACACACACACGTTTAAATGAGGGAAAAATACTTTAACTAACGCATTAGAAAACAAGATATGCAGAAAACTAATTTAAAATATCCCTGGATCTCAGTGCAGTTAACCCTTTGAGGCGCATCCCTTTCCTAATGCTGAAAAAAGGGCAGGCGTTACCATCGCTCGACTTAACTACCAGCAAGATGGCGGACGATCGAAACGTTCATCGCGTGCCACAGGTCTAGAGATCCTTTTTTTTGACGACAGCTGGCTGTGCGGCTGCCCTTTTTTCAGCGTTGGGCAATTTTTCCAGCTGTTCTCGCATTCTTCTATTTTTCAGCAGATGTCAGTGCTGTTAAAAATAATCGTGACAATTTTTTTACGGGAAATGACGTGCTAAAAAGTAAAGGATTCTCGTGGAGCTATGCCACCCGCAACTATTTTTATAGAAATCAAATCTATTCTTCGTGACTGACAACAGTCAAAACGTCAGAGTTTGGTGTTCCCAGAGCGGTAACACTGCGCGTCAAAGGGTTAAGTGAAGGGATGCGTTCCCCCCCCAAGTAAATGAAAATTTCGCGATCCCTAATAGGGTACATATACGACTTTCCGAAACACATGCACAGTTACTTAACCCATTAAGGGACGCATGCATTTTATATTCTTCAAGGTCGTTGATAATGACATTTTAAGACTGATTATTGAATAAGTAAGACATTACAAACAATTTGTTTTCAAAAATAAAATGTTTATTTAAAAAATAAATATAAAATATTCATTAGTTACATTTTCTACCATGATCTACTTAATAATATTTTCTGTTCCATAAAAAACGTAAATCAAAATCAAGTTTTTGCACTCTAAACATACATCTTTTTAGACATATATTTTTACACAACATTATTCTACTCTTCGCAAAGTCGAAATGTTCGCTAAATTTTTAAATCGTTGTTTTTTGTTTACAAACACAACGAGCATGTATATATATGTTAATGATGCAAAGATGTAGATAATATTAAATTAAAAGACAATGTAAAGTTTTTTTGAAACACAAAATCATGTTTAAAATTGGTCCTAAGGTACAGGTAATTTTAAATTTGAATTTAAAATTTTTAAAATCTTGTTTTACTTTATGTTGCAAAAATGCAGCATCAGTCTGAAATGTGTGTTAAGACACTTATAAACACCCCTCAAACCGTTTTAAACTATTCCATAACCATATACTACCTTTTCTTATATAAAGTAATAAAACTAGGACGGTTTGGGTGCTTCCGCCTTCAGTGATGCTACGGATGATGGAGTACAGTTCGCTGATTGGCTCTCTTTCCCAGCAGCAAATCACGACGACGATAATTACCCCTTAAAGCTTGCAGTTCTATTTACGATTCTTACTTTTGGCGAAAAATGTTGCATTGCGGGCAAAAAGCCAACAGATATACATTACATGCGAAAAACTCATGCAATGTCTTTCGCCTAAGACAGATTACGTTGCAGCGCGAACCCAATGTACAATATCAGAAAGGCCATTTTACTGAAGACACAGAAAACTTCGCAAATTAAATCTTTTCATGAAATGTTAATTGATTTATAAAGCTGTTTAGTGACACAGGAAATTACAGCGTCAAAGCATATACGTAAGGAAATACGAAAAAGGAAATTCTTTGTCCTTTTATAAACGGACGGAAAAATTCATTCGTAATATGATATTTTCCCGGCCATAAAATCTTACAAACACAGAGCGATAAAAATTCGTATTTCCTGTTTGAAAAAATACTAGTGACTTTTTCTTCCGCTTTGTGGATCAATAAACATTTCTTTAAAATTCTATCCCGTAAAACAAGAAACTTGAATCATTTTAAGTTGTAACTTTTCTGAGTTTCTTTAGCATAGTCGGAGATTGTGCTACATTGCTCATAACAATTAAACGATATTGTAAGTCTTATATCAAATAACGGTTATAAGCTATTTTTTTTCAGCACTAGAGGGCTATTTCGTCCACTACGGTATTTTCTGTCGAGATAATTTGGCACATTTCTGTGGAAAGATTTTTGTGGACATCGATATATATAGTGGATAATTCCTTCCATATTTCAATCGGGCAGATAGCGAGGAAGGCGCCAAGATTGCGATTTCTAAGGATTTATCGCCAAGTTTGGCACTAAAATATATAACCTCAAAAATGAAACCAGTTTGGCAATGTCTTAGATATTTGGCTAGAAACTGGCAGACTCTACAGTTTATTACAAAGAAGAAGTATAGTTAGAATGTAAAGTAAATAAAAACTTTGTGAAAAAACACACAAAAAAAATGATACGTATAACGAGATACGATCGTTTCGACTGAAAATTTATTCAGTCTTCATCAGTCAAAGCTCTTCGTCTCACAAAATAGTGGGAACTATCATTTAATATGTGTTTTTTCAAAAAGGTTTTTATTTATTTTAACATTCAACACCAGTATTTTGAGTGTTTTTTCCATTGCTAGAATATGCCTGGCGAAGACTGTTGAACAGTTTTTGTAGTCGATTTTAATATAGATTTCGATTCCAAAAACGTTCTTTATAGAACAAGGAAGAAAAATAAGACACACTCATGAATAATGATACACTCTCCAACATAAAGGAATAAGGAAGATAAATAGGGACGACGCATAGATTATGATATGTGCTTTAGTGCGCATTTAAAATATGAAAGTATTTCAGATTTTTTTTTTTTTTTAAGTAAAGGTGTCGCATATGCAATTTTTCCCATTTTCAAACTTTGGAGTAAGCAAATTTCGAGTTTGACGTCAAAAATGCCACTTTAGCTGCAGCGAATGATAGTTGGCTGTCAACTTAACGAAGGACAATGCGGAAAAGAATGATCGGCATTCAGTTAAGTGCGTTGTTTCTTTCAGTGAGGCGTCTCAACGAAGACATTTAAACGACTCAGAAACTTGGAGAGTTGTTGGTCGTTTGGAGGGAGGCCAAACGCAAGCCGAAATAGCAGAAGCAACTGGAGTTTCACAAAATGCGATTTCCAGTATTTTGAACCATTTTTTGGAGACCGGAAAACGCAGGCCTAATACCGAAGGCAAGATAGTACTCGTGCAATAACGCCCAATGATGATCAAATTAAATCGATTAACCCGTTAACGAGCAGTGATCCCACTCTGGGAACACCAAACTCTGACGTTTTGACTATTGCCAGTCACGAAGAATAGATTTGATTTCTGTAAAAATTGTTACGGGTGACAGAGCTCCACGAGAATCCTTTACTTTTTAGCACGTCATGTCCCGTAAAAAATGGTCACGATTATTTTGACCAGCACTGGCATCTGCTGAAAAATGGAAGAATGCGAGAACAGCTGGATAGACTGCCCAATGCTGAAAAAAGGGCAGCCGTTGTCTTCGCTCGACTTAACTACCAGCAAGATGGCGGACGATCGAAACGTTCATCGCGTGCCACAAACCTAGAGAGGCTTTTTTTGACGACAGCTGGCTGCGCGGCACAGCCCGTTTTCGATCTTCAATTCAAAAAACTATTTTGTTCTACTTGTTCCACTATTGCACTCAACTGATTTGACCGGAAGAGGGAATGAATAAATCTGTGATGTCACCGCAGCCTATCCACCTGCTTGCCTGTGATTGGTCTGCCGCGGAAGTTGAACGAGTAGAACGAAATGCCCAACTTTTCCCGGACTGGCTGGAAAAAAGTTGCAGATGTCGAACATGCGAATATACATATCGCACAGGGCTTTTCAGACCAACTGTTGGGGAAAAAAGTCGGTCGAAAGTGCTGTCAGAATTGAAGATCGGACGTAACGAGACTGTGTAATATGGGCATTACGTTAACCACAAGGCATCGCAGCGCCTATTAACACGAAATTTCAACAGGCATGCAAATTATGAATGACATTACAATATTGTGGAGAATGACTTGTATAGATGAATAGTTCTTTTAGAGGAGCACCCGAAAGAATTTAATTACATGCCTGTTGAAGTGAAGAAAAATTCATTTGGGGGACTCTTATCTATTAATCTTAATTTAAATCCTAAATAGAAGAGAATCGTCTGAATATTTCTATCGCTCAGAGGCTGCTATAATGATTAAAATAAAATTCGATTATATACTAGTGTTAAACTATGTTTTATTCCTACCCAGCAAACACAGTCCTATCGGATAAGTTTTGGGCCGACACTGGCATGCCGGCGCAGAATGTGCCGGTGCGATATCGCTCACCCGGTACCGAAAACGACAAAATTGCGTCCGCCTGGGCGTCTGTCGGGCCGAAAGAACGGGGTGGTTCTGGTTTGGTGTCGGCAAAAACGATAACGGCGTCGACCCAGCCTTGTGCCACTTTTGAACCAAAACCATTACGTTTTTGGTGTGGTATCGGCAACGACAAAATATCGAAAACCGGCCAGCACCTTATTTATTTCCAAAATACCCTAATTAGCTCCGTAGTTAGTTCTCTAGGGTATTAATCTTCAAATTAAAGTAATAATAATTATTATTATATAAATGACTTTACACCACTAGGACTAAATTTATTAAAAATATCTAATTAGCAAAATAGTTTGTTTTTAAGAAAATATTTGATGAATTTAAGAAGGAAAGCTCTTTTTAAAATTAACCGTATTATTTTTTTATGCATCAACCAATATTTTACTTTTTTTAAACGTGTTATTATATGTTTGTCAGACCATATACATTTTTTTAAAACAAAATATTAGGCTCAACTAGACAATGTTCCTTTTTTTTCCAAAAATTTTTTAGAAGCCAAGAAAATTTATAATTTTCCAGAACCAAAGATTATAAATAAACATTCATGCAATGCTAAAAAAAAGAGAGAAAAAAATAAAGTTATACAACATGCTTTTTTAAAAAATGTTTTAATTTATTTTTTGTTAAGTTATGTCATAATACAAAATAAAGTTGCCTTTTGATTTTATATATTATTTTAAAGAAGAATGTAAACAACATACGTTAAAAGAAATTAAAATATTGGCTGATTCTACAAATAAACGGTTAATATCATAAAAACCTTTTCTTTTCAAAATAATTAAACATTTTCATATACAAACTATATTTTCATATACAAATTATTTTGTTTATACTTAATAACTAAGTATTTTTTGGATTTTAACTAAGTATTTTTGGCAAAATTAGCCCCAGTGATGTAAGGTAATTTATATAATAATAATGATTATTTTTAATAGGTTGATTAGTGCTAAACTATATATGAAAGTAATAAGTATTAATAAACCATGTTTATTATTAGAAGATACTTACTTTAAGTAAATATTTTATATTACTGAACTTTTACAGTTTATGATTATCCTTTAGTAGAAGAAAGGAACTTTCTATAACAGAATATACTTATTTTTTTCTGTTGTTTTGAGTAATATGAAATTAAGTACTTAAGTAGACACATTTTTCAATGCAGTATGTAAATTATTTATTAAAAATACCGTCTGCTTGTTTATTAATAGTTTCCAAGTTTGCTTATTTGAATTATAAATTTCATTTTCGCATTATTTAGAAATAATTAGCAGTTTTGAACTACATCTTATTTTAGTAGTCCCTGAGATAACATAAAAAAAATCTAGCTAAGAAAAAATACAAATTCTTAATATATACTTAAAAATCAACTTACCCCTTTTTAACTGTCGTGAGAACTTGGCAAAATGAAAACCAAAAAGCACTAACCACACTTAGACAACTTTAAAATTTTTGTCTAGTTGAGGTTAATACCAGTTAGTCTTTAGAAAAAAATCACAGTTTATCCAGAGAAAACTACAACAAAGTCCGATCTAACTGACGTAAGAACTTAGCCTATTTATAACTAAAAAGCACTAACCACATTCAGACTATTTAAAAATTTTTGTCTAGCTGCAGTCAGTGCCATTTAGTCTAGGAAAAAAAAAATCGCAATTTATCCAGAGAAAAATGCAGGAAACTCCACCTTCATTGCTCTGAGAAAACTCAAAATCCACGTTACTGAAAAGTTTACGTTGCGAGATGATTTCTGTTACAGCCTTGGAATGGAATGGACATGGACAGGCAAACGAAAAAAAAAAAAAAAACCCAACTTCTGCTCTTCGATGACTGAATGACCCTGTGAATAGGGGACCCAAAGAAGAATAGGAAAGGTCCATTTCGTCTTCCTGCGTAATACTGTGTTTCCTACAAGGGGTGGAAAGCTCCTAGGAATGCACTGTGCTACATGTTGTACGCGGACACGGGGTAATTGGAAAAGAAAGTCCGAGAGATTTTAGCTTTTAAATTATTCACTTTAAATTAGATCGCGTGGAAAAAAAACAAAACAAATTAGCGTTATTCTACTGCAAAATAGTTTATACTTCAATATCTGCAATGAATTAATCAATTAATTTTTAGAAAGATAAAGTACTATAATCAGCAAAAAATGGTTACTTTTATTCATTTTTAAGGAGATAAGAGCATTAAATTTTATTTAATTTGTAACAGCATTTTACAATGTTGTAGCAAAACATGATTTTGGCGTAATTTTTACTATTATTTTATTTGAACAGAAACATGACAAACATGTTGTTCAAATAAATGCTATTAAATTAATTATTCATAGTTATAATTTTAAAATGGAACTATTATTATTTTTTTTCAATTTATAATTATTCGGTATAGTGAATTAAAACTTTTATTTATTTATTTAATTTTATTATTTTTTTTTAACAACAGCAGCTAATGTATTATAAAAAAAAGTCCTTAACTATAAACTATACTGATATTTTTTTATTTTTATGGAAATACTAATGAAAAGGTATTTTTTCTACTATTTTAATCCAATTTAATTTCAGAATGTTTTGTTGTTTTGTGTTTTTTGTAAGGCAAAAACGCAGGAGTTAATCCTTAGGGCGTCGGTGCCCTGAGCGGAAGAAGGCTTCTAGCGTTTGTTCCAATATATAAAACAATTAATAAGCAATAAAATTGGGGTTGAACAGTAATTATAATATCTATTTATTCCCTAATTTTATAAAAATCAACCATATTTCCTTCATTTTATAAATATTAGATAATGTTTTGAATTTATATAAAATTTATAAAATATCTCCAATTTTTGTTCCAGAATTGGGGTTACAACGGTGATTTGTCCTCAATTCTATGTTCAAAAATCTGGTTAATTTATATAACCCATATTCACATTACATCTGGAGAAAATCACCCAACATCCAAACTGTAAATTGACAGATGCGCGGTAGACCTGAACCCTGGACCTTCACACTTCAACCAGCGGCGGATCCAGAAAAAAAAATTCTGGAGGGGGCACAAGACAATTTTTGTCACATTTTCTTATAGAATGACTTGAATTTACAAAACAAGTCAATGCTCTATAGTGTAAACTTCATTCGTCTGGGGGGGGGATGGGGCTCTGTATCCGTCAATGACTTCAACCATATTCGGTGTCTTATCCACTCGGCCATGGTGGGCTCCTTTTGTGAACTTTTAAAATGCAGCGTTTAATGTTCTGCATTGTATGTATTTTATTTTTAATAAATTAATTTTATTGTTATTTTTAAATTGGGAGTACTTAACAACCATCACTTTATATAAAATGAAATTTATAGTCATATAATTATTTCAGGGTTGCGAATAACTAGACAGAAACTGCCCCAATTGAGGGGTGGGGGTGGGCGCTTAGAAACCCCTTCAATACTAAGTCATAAAAAACTGGTTAACTTATCTAACGCATATTCACAATACACCTGGAGAAAATCACCAACATCTAAACTGTCGATTGACAGATGCGCGGTAGACCAGAACCCTGGACAGGACGTCAAGTAAATTAACCAGATAGAATGATTCCCCCCCCCCCTCCCCTCCTCTTTTCGCATGTGAAGGAGGCACTTGAATCCTGCGGGCTCAAAACATTGTAAGTAGTAAGAATTGAAATCATAAATTAAAAAGAATTACTATAACAATATATATGTGCTGCTTGTGCTGGCTTTATACCTTTCAGTTTAGAAATTACACTTCTGGACCGATATCGGTTTTTGACGTTTGGTGCAGTACATCGCCAAAATCACATCTTAACCCTAAAAGGCTAGCCGCTATCGGACCGTTGCATGCCCGAAATCAACTTTTATTTGCCTACGCCAAATCGTTTTGCCAGCACAGAACCGACACCGTCCCAATTACCATTGTGCCAATGCCGACATCGAAACGGTACTGCCGATGACGGCCCATCCCTAACCCGATACGGCTGTGTTTGCTGGGTAACTTCAAAATCCGCCATCTTGGCTGAAACTGGTAACTGTTGATGTGTGATTCCGTTGTCTAATTTTTTGTACGAAATTTTTAATAAAATTATTTACATAAAAAATGATTTTTTTGTATAGCTTATTTTACCGGTGCTTGTACTGCATTGATGTTTATCGTAATTGTCTAATCCAAGTTTCGAAAATTCAGTCATGGCCCTATCTTTTCAAGTAAGGATAAAATGCCCAAAATAAAAAATTTCATTCAGTTTAAACGTCGTTATACATATGGGATAAAGTTGTTAATACATAAAAATAGATGATGAAAATCAACTGTCCTCAGCCTTTCAAAATTTTTTCTAGAAACGTGGTTTACATTAAAATACTACAAACAATAGAAATGTGCAAATTGTTGTCCAAGACATGTATGTCCACAAGCAGCCTAAAATATCGAAATCGACATAGCGCAAAACATAACATAATGTAATGCCGGTCATAAATAATAAATCATTGATATCACAAATAAATTATACTTAGTAGTATTTCAAATATTGATTTGTTATATTTAGTTTAGAAGAAACAATATTGGAGTGACAATCATTATTATCTTAATAACCTACTTGTTATGATATATTTTAATGTGTCCAAAAAAAATCATCAATATTTGCTTTAATTATGATGTTTAAGGGTAAAAACATTTATAAATAGCTTGGACAGAGAAAGTTACTTATTGATCTTGCGTATATTGCAATTCTTATCATCAGAGACATACAAAAATATTCTAAGAAAATACTTCTCAACAATAGTCGTAATTCTTAATTATAAACTAATTATCATATCATTTGCAATGCTGCAAAAATTCATTAACAGTTACTTAAACAATGCAGCTTAAAGATGTACATCTTCATGAGTGGCTATGAAAGCAGAAAGTTATTTATTGATCTAGCAGAGACATACAAAAATATGCAAAGATAATACATTGCAACAATAGTCTTAATTCTTAATAGTGAACCAATTATCCTATCATTTACTTCAACAAATATTCTTTAAAAGCTATTTAAACAATGCAGCTTAAGATAAACATATCCATGAATGACTATGAATGCAGAAAGCTCTTTGGTGATCTAGGATATTGCAGTACTAACAATGGAGGCATACGAAAATATACAAAGGAAATAGTTCATCTTCTTAAATGGAGACATCTAAACATCTGTGTTATTGATATTTCTAAACGATAAAATCTTACAAACATGAACGTATAGAGATTCGTATTTGCTTTCTCGAGGAACACAATGTCGCTTACTTCCGGTCTGTGAAACATTAAACATTTCTACAAAATTCTATCACATGAAATAAAAAATATAGTTTATGTTCTGAGATTTAAATTGCTTTCGTTTTTAGAGCATATGTTCAGATAACTTTTCAAATAACGCATGCTAAGTGTCGAAAAGAAGTCTGAACTTAATAAAAATAATTTTTCTTATTCAGTAAATATGTCTATGGTAATTCTGTACTAGTTTAACTATAGTTTTTAGTTAAGAATATTCAGCAATGTCAAATTCTATTAAGAATGCAATACATCAATATACAATGTGCTTTGTCGTTTCCAAGGCAGTTCGTCATTTTATCTTTGGAAAAAAATTTACTTAAAAAAAAATATATAATGCAGACAGTTTATTTTAAATTCGAATTGAAAATTACAACTTATGATTATTTTGTACTGATGTTATTAAACTAGTTTATTTTATGCAGTGATAAAATTTCCAAAGACGATTGAATTTATTTTTTAATTCATAAAAAATTGCAATTTGTATCAGGGGATTAGGGAGAGGTCTTTTTTTCTTCTCTGAAACTCGCTCTAAATGTTAGCGTCATCTATCGGTAACTTTATATGATCTACAACATTTTTTTAACAAAAAATTTCATATCGCAAATTTGTATCATCATTTATTTTTAATTCTGAAAAGACTTTTAAAGAATGCAGTATGTAAGTATTAACACATAACTATGTAAATATAGTATTATGATTTTTAAATAATTTTAAGAAAATAAATATTTGTAATAGTAATATTTCTAAGCAATCAACTTTCACAAAAGTTAAACGATAAAATTTTTTGTTTCCTTTTGTAACTTTTCCTTTTACGATTATTATTTTCCTTTTCAAAAAATATTGAACATTTTTAAAAGTCAGTTCTCTGAAAATTGAAATATCGTATAAACCTTTAACAAGTCCCTTTTCTTTCTTTTTACACATTAAAATAACATATGCTTGTTTAGTTTCTATTTAAATAATGCATTTAAAATGTTAAAAAGAGTTTAAATAAAAAAAAATCTTTGCCTGGAAAATATTCCCATCTTACTTAAGTACTGCTTTCAATGGTAGTTTATTGTTAAATATGTATTTAAAGAGTTGAACTCTACTATGTATGCAATAAATCGTTAAAGAAGCTTTGTGTTATTTGTACCAAAATTGTTAATAATTTTGGAATACGAATTTTAAGTTTTGCATTAAAAGAAGGCTCGACCTGTGGCCGAGCGCACAGCTTTTTGAACTGGGAGACGGAAGGTGCCTGGTGCAAAACCAGGTCGCGTCCGCCAACTTAACCGTTCGGAGCTTTCCGTGTCTTTTTCCGAAACGTAACGTAAATAGGGGTTAGGACCCCTTCTTATAAAGACCCCCACCCTAGGCCTAAATCCCATGTGAAGATAATTGGCCTTAATCACACAACACACGCATTAAAAGAAAGCATTCTATAAATTTATTTGAAATTAAAACAGAAAACTAGAATGCATACACGCTTTAAGTATAATTCAGAAATATTTCTTAAAGAATTCATTTAAATCAAATCCTTATATGTTACATAAGGATTCAACTTTCTTTCTTAGTTTGATTTTGTTGAATCAATGAAATATTGACTATCTTACATGAGGAGGAATCTGGATTCGTTTTACACTGAATCGGGTTTCCCACATTCTCGCTAAAAGTGTTTCTTTTAAAATGTTGGTAAAATATTTGCTTTGCTTCTCTATGAGTTAAAAAAAATGTATGTCAAATACATAATATTTTTATGTTTTGTTAGTGACTATAAATAAAAGAATATTAATGAAAATAATGATATTTTTGTAATCTCTGTATAATTTAAAGGAATATTTTGTGGTGATATTGTTTAAAATATTCAATATAAATATTTGGTGATATATTTAAGTAATTACTCGGATTGTTTTTCCAAAACTCCAAACGATCATTTAAAAAATAAAGATACATTGTTTCCTGTCAAGACATCTGGTAAAGAGGTTCAGGAATTTGTTTTATATCTAGGTAAGGATATTGATTCATCCGAGGAACATTGCCGTCAGTGATATGATATGGGCTTGAACTTTGTTTTGAAGCTTCTTATTCGTCTGTAAGCTTTGTAAATTTTACTTAAACAGTTAGATACAGAATATATCCTGTGATATAATTAATATTGATTTATGATTAAACTAATAGATGATTTAGCGGAAAAATATTTCTGCCCTTCAGCAATAAATCAGTTCAGTTTTGTTGTAAAAATTTCAGTACGCCACGTTTTACTGAATTTGTTTATAACAAAGATATTTAATCGCAGTATCTGCTACTTGCTCTCTGAACATAGAAGAAATGCGTTAACTGTGGATGTACAGGATCAGATAGACACAAAATTTTATAAAATGTTGACTGAAAATATTAGTGTCGAAAACGTTAAAGTAAACAAAAAACACTCAAAAGTACTGGTGTTTAAAAGATAAAATAATTTAAACTTTGGAAAATAACAGGCATAAAAGTTTCTTAATCTGTGTATTGATCGAACGCGTGTATTGATCGAACATGTGTATTGATCGAAACAATTTTTATCTTCATCAGCAATACTAGAAGTCCATTCTCAGACTGGAAATGGGGAGAGAAAAATTACACAGAAAACAAAATTCTCTTTTAAAAAAATGTCTTTTTCTCCCTGGTTTCTTGCTTTTCCGTTTTGCGGATTGGCCACTCGCTCTTCGATTTTATTTTCTGTTTACTTTTTTCTGTCCCCAGTCCCAGTCTACGCATGACCTTCTAGTAGTGCTGCTGAAGATCAACATTTTCCCGAAAGAAACACGCATACACTTTGATAAGTACCTTTTAAGTGTATTATTTGACAAAGTTTTAATTATTTTACCAATTAATTTAATAAATATACTATAAAACAGACATAAAAACGAAAATGTAATTTACGTGCATTTTGAAAACTACTAAGTTTCTCCTTTTTTTTTAATAGCCAGAATATCCAACAAGCTACATGCAAAGTGATATTTGGCTTACTGTGGTTTGTTGAATGTTCGAATAAACTTTTTTGTTTCACAACATTTTAATCCCTTATTCGGATTTATACAAATTTAAGTAATCCTTCATTTTTGAAATTTGCATAATTTTTCATATGTTGTTTCTAAACGATTTAATTCTTAGTTTAATTTACTTAATTTACAAAAAACATATTAGACAACTTAATTCTCCTTTTCAATAGAGAAAAAAATACATACATTACACGCTTTCTAAAAACAATATTTTAGCTGAATAATGAAATTATTTAATCCTTCATTTTTGAAATTTATTTAATTCTTTGTGCGTTGTTACTAAACAAGTTAATTCTTTATTCTTTGTTTAATTTACTTAATTTACAAAAAATGTATTAGACAACTTAAATTCCCCCTTTCAATAGAAAAAAAATACTTATATTACATGATTTGTAAAACAATATTTTGGTTGAAGAATGAAATTATTTAATCATTTAGGAAACGCAGACGTTTTATCTCAAAATCCTTTCAGATGTTCACGAAGTAAATCTGCAGTTCTCCAAACTGCCGACAGCGTTGGTGTTTTATAATACTTCAAACAATAAAATTCTGTGAATATGAAAAACTTTAAAAGAAGGAAAACAAAATTCCTTGATTTTAGAGAAACGGAAGATATCTCTCTTTTTTTTTTTTTCTCCAGCTCAACCAAATTTAAACCAGTTTTTTAGGAAACAAAAGGAAAACTTTATCATGTTAGCAGCATCCGTCTGCACAAACTTCTGTCTGAAATCCTCTGTTTGTTAAACAAATCCAGATAAGAATATATGTTAATAAAATATTTAAATAAAAGAGGCAAAAAATGCCAAAACTTTTTAAATTTTTCTCTGCGAAACTATGCATGTGTAACTGAGTATTAGCCTCAAGTTTTTATGCTACTTCTAAACAATTGTTTTCTTTTGTTTATACTAGGAGTTTTGATAAGCTTATTCCATTAGGACAGGGGTGAAACAAACGAAAATGTTTTGTGTTTTGTCTCTAGAGTTTTAAAAAAACTTTGTGTGTGTGTTTCGCCGAAACTTTTATTTTCATTCTGTCAAATAGGAGAGGGCGGGGCCTTATCTATCTGGTTTATTAAGTAAATCTTTGAATCTGCGAGTTATTACATTTTTGCTGTGTTTTGGGAGATAAGATTTTTATAACGCCATTATCAGGGGCATTTGGTAATTAATAATTAAAACACTCACGAAGAGAAAAGTTAATATATTATCAAAATGTTTCCATATATTTTTTTAGCATAAATTTATCTATTCTTGGTTGAAAAGAATACATAAAACATTCTGTAAAATTTTAATGTTTGTAACAAGGCAATAATAACCAGAAAAAAAGAGCTCAGAGATACGTACAATAATTCATGTTTTTGAAATAACTGAATTATCAGGAGGCTGTACCTTTTGTTAACTAACAATTGCAGATATCTGTTGGAGCAGTGCCTAGATTTTTTACTTTTTTATAACGCTTAAAATTTGCGAAACTCCATTAACTTAGGAATATTTTTTGTAGTAATTCATAAATCTGCATTAAGGTGGTTATTGTGGTTATTTTTAAAATACATTTTGGTTTTTGAATTAAAGCATTGAAATCTACAATATTATTTGAAATTAAAATAAAGAACTGGAATGAATATTTACTTTAAATGCAAATGAGGACTACTTTTTGCATAAGGAATTGATTTAATACATTACACAAGTTTTTGGTTCTGTTTTATCAACAATAAATTGACAAGTGTGAATAAAAAAAATGAACATGATTATTTTACTTTAACATAGATTTTCC
>JAWZYV010017594.1:27500-44921 GCA_038373885.1 Cheiracanthium punctorium | reverse complement strand
GTCTAACTAGACACGACATGTACTTGTTTAAAACGTGGTTGCACCACTCAAAATTTACGAGAGCGTTAATAACTCACTTTGGAGTTGATGTTAATAACCTAAGTACATCTTTAGTGTCTGACTGATGTCTATAGTCAAAAATTAATTTTTTACACATGAGCACGTAAATTTTGAAACAAATCGCCTGGTAATGAAAAGGCTACTGTTCACAGAGGCTTCTGACACTATACAGAAAAGCATTTACAGCTTTATTAGTTCCCAACCTCCCTAATAATAAGTATCTAATTACTTCAAAAGAAACTGTTTCTGTACAAAGATTATGTTTTCAGGGTTCGAAAAACTGCAATTCTTTTAACCAATATATTTTGTGAATGCCTCAAAATATTACGAAAGATTTACATATTTCTTCATATTTTTGCCTTGCTTTAATTTTGACTAACTGCATGAACTCAGTATCCTCTTTTTGATACCCTGTCGAGAAGTGATTATTTATGCCATTCCAGTGATTTTATGAATATGAATTAACTTACTTATTGAAGAAAATAAAAGTTTACCAAATATGATAAAAGTTTATTTATGAAAAGTAGCACACATTTCTAACTTTGAATACTTCAACAGTGCCATGTTAACTTTGTATTATTCTCTCACGAATGTACAAAATTACTCACCACAGAAAAACATGCCCAGTAATGCTTGATAAAAAATTAATATTATCGGACTTAACTTCCCAAGAGCTGTATGAACGCATATCTTGTTATAGCAAAGCTTTTTAATACTTAAATGAAGGCAAAATGTAGTGACTGGAGGGGGGAAAGGGGGGGACACGATGAGCAGTAAAAAGAATTACTAGCATCTACTGTGTTCTAATTCTTTGTGGTTCTTTTTTACGCCAGAACAAAGTTGGATCGCGCCTGCATGACATTGTTTTATCGGATTTATGCAAATCAGCTATTGAATTCCGATGACTCTCTTGCCTTGGGCTCCCGAAAAATCAGGCGTGATTTCTATTGATTTAACATGCTATTGATTTTAAGTAAAAATTTTTCTTTACAAGAATAATTTAAGAATATTTTTAGTAAAATTTGTGTTTGTGTTTCTGATTAAATGTTAAAAAAATATCGAATTCTTGAAAGAGGACATGTTTTTACGCATTTGAAATTGCTAGAAATATGTTTGTACGACTTATAAAATTCTACAAAGTATTTTAATAGTTAAGACCATGTTAAACTAAATTTTACTAATGTATGCGGAGCGTAATTTCTTCATAAGAGTGCACATCATTTTTGAATTTTTAACTGTTCATTTTCTTATAGCATATCCGTAAACGTTAAATTAAAAAACGAAAAATGAAAATAACATTCACTAGACGTAAAACTTCGTATATGCCTAAAGACGTTAAGTTAGTTTAATTTCTTTTAAATTATCTACACTAATTTAGTGGTTTTAACACAGAAAGTCACTTAAATTTAAAAAAGTTAGTTGCACGCTCATTATCTGTAGTGCTGGAATTATGAAATTTTGTACGCAGTTAAAAAGAAGAAAAATAGTACAAATATAAACACGATCGCTTTGAAAATAAATTGTCACATTATTTTTCAATAATTTTCCAAACATGGAGAACGGCAGTTCTACCAACCGTCAATAACCTGCGACACTTTATATATACGGCTAGAATCGGACTTTTCTAGTGTCCACTTTTGATCTCGGAATCCGCTCTAAAGATTTAAAAAAAAAATAATATATGATTTTAATGGGAGCTGAAATCGGTGACTGACGTAAACCGTTTACTTAGGAAAACATTTTTTTTATATTTAATTCTGTTTAAAGAGGGGAACTCCCGCGTAATAATACTCAAAACAACTTCATCGAAGTAGTAATAAGGCAGGATGTATGAATACGGTGCTGCTGACTCTGTGGCACTGTGAAACGTTGCTCTTGATTATTTTAATCAAAGAAACACTTCAGAAGAGCCTCATCTATTAATACAAAAAATAAGAAAAGCTGTTTGCGAGTCTGTTAGGTCCCTAGCACGGAGTTAGAATCTAAAAACTGTATGCATCCTACTGAAAACGATCTGAAGTTTCCCTTTGAGTGGGTTTCAGCTAATCCACTGAGCAGCGCAATTGCCATCTATTGGTGTTACAGAAAATGATTGAATAAGACAACTTTACGATTTTATCGGGATTCGATTTTATGACTGAATATTATTAAAAATATAAAACTAAACATAAAAAAATCAAATAACAAAAAATATCTCACAGAACGATAAACTGCACTAGCTTTTTTTTTTTTTTTTTTTTTTTTTTTTTTTAGATATCGAGACATGAATTATTTTAATCATAATTTTTAAATCATTAAAAAAAGTATATTTTATGTTCAAGGAAAAACTTAGCGATATGCATATAGAAAATGCAAATTTAAGTTTACGTATTTAATTTAGTTTATCCAATTTATTCATTTATTTATTTTATAGTATATTTTCTATATTATCAAATACATTTAAAAAAAGTATCTAGAAAAAAATGTGGTTTGAAAAAATACCAAAAAGAAATTACATTCTCGGCACCTCCATACATGGATGATCTTTATACTTTTTTAAAATATGGTTAATTACCAAATAGTATATAATTAGAAATGCTTCGACGGATATTTTTCCCCCAGTCTTATCCAGTTAGTATAACGCTAGTATTTTGAGTGCTTTTCTATCATAAAGTGATATCATGCTTTCCCTCATTCTATACACATATAGAGCTTGTTGTGACTATTTTGTCCAAATACTCCGATACTGTATGAAAACAGATTTGTGTACTTATTTACACACATTAGTGTCAAGCAAGCTTCTGAAATTCGTCCGTGAAACTAATTTATTATTTTCTGATCATGCCCCTAAAAAGTAATGATATCTTCATAAAAAAAAAAACCTTAACGGGTTAAAAGTTTGTGTCGCAGCATTTTACTTTATAGCTATGAACTCTAAATATGGGTCTTAACATAGGCGTAGAGTTATATGGGCCCGTGGGGCTTGACCCCCCCCCCCAATAAATTGTGAATAGGGGCTGAGCCCACCCAATAATTTACCACTAAATACAGAATATTAATTTATACTAACATAAAAAAAAGTATTTCACGACATTTACAAACGTTTAAAAAAACCTTTACTTGGACTTTTAAAAATTTTCTTCTTTGGATTTCAATCATGATTTAGTATTCATTGTGACGCCACGTAACACACAATGTTACTTATAAGCTGCCCTCACCAGGCTCTGGTTAATTAAAATCAGATTATGCAGTGTAAAGTATGAAATAAAGAAAAGTTCAGATGCGTCTAAAATGCACTATCTCATCGAAAATGTTTGTTTTTTCCTCCTTTGAATTTTTTACACTGCTTCTATTTTTAACTTATAACATGGTAGGAAGATACTAACATGGATACTTACCCTACATAGGCGCAGCACAAAAATTTTGCTATATTTTAAAGCGAAAAATCATGTAGAAAAAGTGGTTATATATATTCCATGGTAGTTGGCAGCTATTACTAAGTTATATGTACGTGAATCAGTGGCGTAGCCAGAAATTTTTCATGGGGGAGTTACGACTTCTGCAACTCACATATATGTATACGGGTGTATGATAAGGTAGTAAAAAATATACATTTTGTATGGAAAAAAATTCCTCATGGGGGGGGTTATGACCCCCTAACCCCCCCCCCTTGGCTACGCCACTGACGTGAATATATGTGGTTGTGCGGCCCGCCCCCCCCCAATAATTTTAAAAACTTTACGCTTATGGGTCTTAAAAAATAATGCTATCATGTTCTGAGTGACGCCCTAGTGTGACTTCATAAGATTTGTTTTTAAATTCCATTGCAATTATTTTTTTTCTACAGAATATTTACACATTCAAGCAATGCTTTTGATTATCAAATTCACTTTCAAATATATCACACTTTCACTGAATCTATATTATGCATTCAAATGAATTTATTTCAATAATTTACCTGTTTCGTCATGCTGCCCAAAAGGACAAGTAAAATTTGTAGGAATATTTTCTTTGTAACATACCATGTATTTAAATACATTTCACTGAGTTTGGATACTTTTACACAACGTAAACATTTACTTAAATTTTACTTGCCCTTTTGGACAGATTTGGATAAATTATTGAAATACATTCATTTGAATCCATAATATAGGCTCAGTGAAATTGTGGTATATTGGAATGTGGATTTGATAATTAAAAGCATTGCTTCAATGTGTAAATCTTCTACAGAAAATAAAACAAAAGTAATTGTAATAGAATTTAAAAACAAATCTTATGCAGTCACACCAGGGCGTTACTCAGAATTTGATATTATTATTTTTAAGACCAACATTTAAATTTCGTATAACTGTAATAAATTCTATACGCCCTTCTTCTTCCAGCATAAATTTGAATTTTGAATTGTTTTCCCGTAACTTTCGAACTCCTTACCTTCGAATAGTAATTTTTATCATAATAAAGTGACTGAACTTTTGTTATAATTATTATAATTTCACTATGGCATGTTTGCGTCACATGCATCTAAAAAAAATAATAATTCAAATCTCGATCAAATGATATATAGTTATGTGAAATTATTTTCCAATTTCAAGTTCTACAGAATATTGCAATGTTTTTTAATATAATTTCAAATAAGTGAACACAGTTGAAATGCAATGCGCTAGATTTTCTTGTAGATAGGACAAAAGTATTGAAATTTCATTTGGCAACAGTTCATACCTCATAGAAAATTAAAGTTCTATGAAGTACTTACTGTCACAAGTCCAAGTCACAACTTTATAAATCTTTATTTATAAGTGTTATGTAAGGAAAAAACAACATTGTAATGCTTCGATCGCGTGAGATTTACTACTTTGAAACATGTGATTACATTCTAATGAAATTTTCATTCATTTAGTGGCAACGTGTACGCAATCTAAGAACCATTTGCAAATTTATTAATAAAAATTCTGCGAATAAAAATAGAAAATCGATATGTAGAACTTTGTAAACATCATTTTGACGTTTAATGTGTTTAATCCGATTTATTGATTAAATCTTGAGGTTGCGTGGGTCATTCAGAGGGGCCCGTTCCGTTTAGTTATCTTAGCGCGATTTTTGTTCAGGTTCGTTTAAATATTGATTGTCAATAAAGCCTTAATGAACACAATGAAAACTGTTAGAACGTGCTGTAAACTGTTTTCCAATGCGATAACAATTGTTGTGAAGTCGAATGTATTTTGTGTGTGCCGCTTACACGAGATTCTCGAATTGTTCATCGGTTTTAAAAGATACTCTTGGCGGAGTTTCTATTCGATCCATTGTTATAGTATTAAAGAACACAAATTATAGGGATTACGTTTTATGTAGTTCGAACTTTAAATACAAAATTAAATCTAATTTAACAAAATTCGAATAAAATAATTTATCAACTGTTAGTCAAAAGGGAAAATTAGCTAAAAACAAAAATCAATCGAACTAACACAAGCAGGCGTTAAGGTCTTTTTGTTTTGTAAGGCGGAATGAGTTCCCAAGATTGTAATTTCGCTCGAATATTCTGGTCTCGGGCTTCAAATGTGCAATGTGTGGTGGTGGCCTCTATATCAAGTTTTATAAATGAGTGTGGCAAAAAATGTAAACAACATTTTTCCAACATGTATCTGGATGAGATGAACTCTTTTACTTGCTCATCCTTAGATTGCGTAAAATTTTAGTCATATGAGTTTCGGTGATCCTTCAAGTCTAATTAATTGAATCCACGTAGTCTTTCACGTCCAGATTGATTGTTTGGTAGGTGAAACACTCTAATCCTCATAGTTCGGCACGTTCCTGTCCTTGCTTTCTTGACTCTGCTGCAAGTTAAACTTCGGAAGTCTTTTCAGATATCTGTCAGCATAGCCAACAAAACGTTTTCTGGGTAGTCTAAAAATACACTTTGGCGAATAAACGGAACAATGATGGCTTTAGTTGTTTCATCAAGGCACCTATACAACAACACAATTCTCTAAAAGTTTCCAATGCCTTCTGTTCAGGATGAGTTTTTCTTTTTGTTGAACCCGTACACTTTCACGTTTAAAAAAAAAAGAGCTAATTTGTATTTCTGAGGAGCGAGGATGACTCCAGAGGATTTGAAACTAAAATAAGTTTGTCTCGATTTCCAGTCCTTACAGGTTGATTTTTGTTCTTTTTTTTAAGCGTGTTCATGATGCAGTTGACTAGTGTCCTTAGGTTTTCATCAGGCTTAGTGGTACTTACATACAAAATAATTCTGCTGGGTTCCAAGAACGGATCGCACTCTCCAGTTGAAACTGCTTTGCAAAAGCCCAAAAGTGCTCATCAGAACTTAAGTCTTTTGTTTCAACGATTTCTGTCCATAGTGCATAAATAGACAAGTTGATAACGTGGGTTTTTTTTAAAGTTCCGTTTCGTAGTTAGCTAAAGCCATCCCGATTGGTCCCAAAAATGCCATCGGACTATCAGTTTTCCATCCAGGTCACTTAAAAAATGTTTAAGGGGCAACTCGTTGCAATCAGGAGTGGAAGTAGGCTAGAAAAAGCATAAGTACTCACTTTTATTTCTAATGTATGAACGGTACCTGAAATTACAATATATTTAAATGCTCCAAATCACTATAAAATAATGGTACATTCCTTGATAATTAAAAAAAAAATAAATATTTAGTATTTCGGAAAAACCTGAAAATTTCGTTAAAGTCCTAATTTTCCGCGATCCGTAGAGCGATTCCATTAAAACTCACAAGAATTGTGAATTCAAATGACTGCTTTCCGCACCTCTCCCATTTTGCTTTCGAAAAAAAATGAAAATTTCTCTAAAATTACTTTATTAAATGTTCTATCAGGGCACATTAATGTCAAGCTAAAATTATAAGAAAATTGACAATTATTA
Organism: Cheiracanthium punctorium; assembly: GCA_038373885.1. Lineage (NCBI taxonomy): Eukaryota > Metazoa > Arthropoda > Arachnida > Araneae > Cheiracanthiidae > Cheiracanthium > Cheiracanthium punctorium. The sequence goes on along the minus strand of JAWZYV010017594.1, from coordinate 37,997 downwards.
GCTTAAATGGTAACTTTTACAAATAAATAAAATAAATTTCGATTTTTTTTGTATGCACCATACCCACTATAGCAGATTAAAATACAACACAAAATGGGCAACTATTTAATGGCATCATGGCATCCTTATTGGGAAATGGTTATGGATTACGCGAATGCGTAAATCGACAAAGTAAGTAAAGTCACCATGGGTGACAAATTTCTTAAGTTTTTATATAGTATATTATATATATATATATGTTAATTGGCACCATGTGCTATCTACTTTTTTATTTTTTTCACTTTATCATTGGATTATCTTGGGATTTCACTTTACGTAAGTAAGCTATTATATATTATATATATATATGTATATATATATATATATATATGTATATATATATATGTATATATATATATATATATATGTATATATATATATATATATGTATAGATATATATATGTATATATTTAGTTAAATTTTATGCAAAAGCAAAAAAAAAAAAAAAAATACAGTGGTTACACATGTTACATAGCGCCTATTTAAGCTGCTTAAAGGAAAACATGTTATAATATTATTTAATAAATATAAGATGAAAGCCCCCCCCCCAAGCCAGCCATTGTTGTTATATAAATAAAGCAAGGGCTTTCATCAGGCAAAGGCATGTGAAGGCTTTCATCTTATATTTATTAAATAATATATATATATATATATATATATATATATATATATATATACTAGCTGACCCGTCAAACGTTGTTTTGCCCTATAAATTATTCCTAGGATTATTTTAGTAGAAAGAAATGACTAACTTATTGCTAGTTTGTGAGGATGCGGTATATGAGTGGAAGAGGCATGGAGCGCTGTGAACAATACTGGAATATAAAAATAACACAATACCAAACATATATTTTTAATTCATTGTAATTTATTCTTTAAATTTATATATATCGCTAATTACAATAATTTTACTAAAAAATAATATCAATCCCTTAACGCAATAGAGTATACAATATTTTTTGTCATCCCATCTTTAGATAACTTAAACAAACTGGATGCCCACTGTATGGTTTGCCCACTCGACTGTCACGTATAACTGTCCGTGTAAAAAACTTGGCGTGCTCAAATCTAATCCAGAAGCAGACATAGTTTGGCCTTGAGACTTATTGATAGTCATTCCATAAAAAATTCCCCCCCCCCCCAAAAAAAGGATGAAAATCTGAAACACTTTCAGATTTTAAATACGCACTATAGTGCTTGCTATATATTAAAATCGTATCATAATTTATGCGTCGTCCCTATTTTTCGTCCTTATTCCATTAAGTTGGAAAGTGTTATCATTATTAATGACTGTGCTGTATTTTTCTTCCTTATTTTATAAAACCCATCTTTGGAATCGAAATCTATCTTAAAATCGCCTACTAAAACTATTTTACAATCTTCGCCAAGTATATCACAACTATACTTCACCGTTTTATATATTGTTTCCTAATTTAACGCCTCGACTCTCGCCAAGGAGGCGATGATTAAACATATGCAGTTACCATGACGATTTTTTGCATTTATGTAGAAATCGTAATTTAGAATTAAAATGGCGATTTGGAACAACATGTAAGTACAGCATGCCGTTACATTTTTATTTATTTTGGATTACCAATTAATGTAGTTTTAATAATTAAATGTCTTCAAATTCCTTAACTGGCGCGTTTATCGCTAGTTTGTTTACTTTAGTTATCACCTAGTTCTTTTGGGTGCGTTGAAACGGTACTTACGTATTATCCCGGCGGTCACTTCCGCCAAACTACTTTTTCGTAGATTTTAACCCCTTGACCGGCTGCCCCGAATATATCCGTCATCGGAGATCCTACGATTTTCGGCTCTGACGATCTATTTCGTCAAGAAGCAACTGTACGTTTTTCGGCAGCCACGAGTCTCAATCGCAGGCGCATTCAATTCTGTCCCGTTCCTTCCCCCGTTTGTTTGGTCAAGTAAAACGAATGTTATTTATTACGTTCCATTCATAGCTATCCTGGGCTAGAAGAGGGAGATGGAGGGAGATAGTGAGCGTCCCCATTCCCCAATTAGAAACAAACCCCCCTCCCCCTGATGCTCCACTGCCGTGAGAGTTTTTCTGAGGAATTGATAAAAAGAGAAGCGCAAAGTGTCATTTACAAGACAAATACCTCTCTCTCTCTCTGGCCTTTTCTCATTTACAAATATATATTGGAAACTTATGTCCGGTAAATAAGCATTATCTTTGTGGGTTTTCTTTTGTTTTTTCATTTGTTCGAAGGCTAAACACAAATATTTTAATTAAAATTATGAATAAAAAAAGAAAACAAAATCTAAAATTTTCACTGTTAATTTTTAAAGTCTCGAAACCCGAATTTTAACATCACACTTTAATATTTTTACGAGTTTTTCAGCGTTTCAATGGGTAATCATTACTAGTACATTGTACATTACTACAAGTACATTATTAGTCTGTTTTAAGTCATTACATTAATATTTAGATTTTAGAATGAGGAAAAGAAGTAAAGGAAACTGCAAAAAATAAATAAACTGGTACATAAGATAACATATTTCGTCAAAAAACTATTTTTTAATACATAAAACCCTTTAGTTATGTTTAATTTGAACTACTTTATATTCAAAATAAAAAAATATACTACTGCACCTTGTTCGGGGGTTGGCTTGGCTTGGGTTTGAATGTCTAAAGGCCAATATTAGACAAATATAATTTATTTTATAAAAGGCCAGAAATATTTTACTGATAGAAAATAGGACTAAGGATCTAACTAAAACAGATAAAACTCACACGTTAAATCTGTAGGTCCGATTCGGTATTATTAATTCTGGTTATTGTTAAAAAAACAATCAAATTAAATAATTAGCAACTTATGATGAATTTAATCCATTAAGTTATGTAAAGATTTTAATTATTTCTTTAATTGATCGTTTTCAAGAGGAATGCTTGCTTATGTAAAAATCATAAAGAAATTCTGTTAATGCTTAATCTACAACACAGATGACATATTATTCGTATCGATTATTTTGAAACTCTGTTGTATTTTGATACTAATAAAAATAATTATAACACAGAACTATAGTCCACTGGAATTTTTTTTTAATTTATTTATTTATTTATTCGGGGAGGGAAAGTAATGCGAAATCAGATAAAAAGTATAATGATTTATCTGGAAGCGTTTAAAATGTAGTCAAATATATAAAATGCATAAGGTATTAAAAAATCATTTAAAATGATACACATAACTAAAAATAATTTTCAGATTTAATTTTACGGCTTAAATTGAATAATTAACGAATACATAAAGTTATTTCAGTCATTAAAAACTCTCTCTGATCGGGATAAAAACTAATCTATAAGAGCAATTTTATTATTTTTATTTACTTGTAAGTTCATATATACTTTAAAATCTAAACATTATTTAGAAAATAAAATTTATTTCCATTGTGATAAAACTGTATATCTAAGGATTCTTTTAAAAGCAAAAGGGGTGATCGCATTGCACAAAAAGAATATGTAGATACTCGCAATGGCGGATAAAAAAATAATAATAATAATTCTGGAGGAGGCACAAAACATTTTTTGTCGCATTTTCTTATGAAATCACTAGAATTTACAAAACAAGTCAATCATCTCTACAGTGTAAATTTAGTTCGTCTGGGGGTACGTGCCCCTATGCCCCCCCCCCCCTGGACACTAAATATACACTCCAGCTTTAATATTCACGAGAAACTATGAAGTTAAAAGTAGGGCGCAATTCAGATTTTTAGGAGCCTTGCCTTGTAATCAATGCATTTATCTTTGAGGTACTTTATTTGTTGATATTAATATTTTTTAAGTTGAGGATCATTGTTATCAAAAATAATAAAATGACCTTTATCAGCTGTAATTAGCGTTGGATCGATTCCTGGAAAATTGTGTGTTTTGTACTCTCTCTCTAATACATTATTTTATTTTCCTTCTCTAAATTGCTTAGAGCATCTCAAAAGGTGGTCTTTCCCGCAATCCCTAGTAATAATAGAACAAAAGTATACTTCCGTTGCATTTCCTCATTGGAAAACGAATCGTATGAACTGCACAAAGACCTCGAGTCTGGGTGTAATTTACACCATTTTTACGCTACAATCGCTATTTTACTTACTGTTTTACTTACAATGTTTAACTATAACTGTGGAGGCTTAACGGCAGATACTGTTCTATGCAGATCTATTCCAGTGTTATCACTCTATCTGTAAAGCCTGCTAACAATAGCTTAGACAAGGTGATTGTCACTAATAAAAAGAAATCTTGGGTTGGAGAGCTCCTTTACAGACTGTTACTTCCTTGTACGTAGTATAAGGAAGTAATGTGATCCCGAAAAATTTTGGGGGCCAAATTTCGACATAAAAACCGATTTTGACTACCTCTAAATTGAATTTTAAAATTTTTTTCGATGCATCTCATCGTAGGCTAGCATGCACGATCATATTAACGCGTCTGCAACTCATTTTGACCAGTGGCGAGTCTACTGTGGCCAGTTTTTCCATGCCGTCTGTACGTACGTACGTACGTATGTATGTAACTCGCATATCTCAAAAACTATTGGTCGTAGAATGTTGAGATTTGATATTTAGGATTGTTCTATGATCTAGTTGTGCACCTCCCCTTTTGGTGGCAATCGAATGGATAGTTTATGTACAGGACCGCCCAAAAGATTCGAAATACATTACGCTCTATGGGCCGAAATTCATTAAACTCGCCTAACTCAAAAGCTATTAGGCGTAGAATGTCGAAACTTCATATTTTGGATAGTTGTAACATCTAGTTGTGCACCTCCCCTTTTGGTGGCAATCGAATGGATAGTTTATGTACAGGACCGCCCAAAAGATTCGAAATACATTACGCTCTATGGGCCGAAATTCATTAAACTCGCCTAACTCAAAAGCTATTAGGCGTAGAATGTCGAAACTTCATATTTTGGATAGTTGTAACATCTAGTTGTGCACCTCCCCTTTTGGTTCCATTCGACTGGATAGTTTATCTACAGGACTGCCCAAAACATTCGAAATACATTACACTCAATGGGCCGAAATTCATTAAACTGGCATATCTCAAAAACTGTTAGGCGTTGAATGTTGAAACTTTATATTTAAGATTGTTGTAACATCTAGTTGTGCACCTCCCCTTTCGGTTCCATTCGACTGAATAGTTTATCTACAGGACCGCCCAAAAGATTCGAAATACATTACGCTCTATGGGCCGAAATTCATCAAAGCGTTTTTTAGAGGTATTGGGCTATTTCAAACGACTCAGAAGTGATATATGCTGTAAAGAGTTAGAAAATGAATTTCTCTATTAAAAAAAGTGCCTTTATCATTTATAGTTCTGCTACAGGAACACTCAAAAGATTTCCAATACATTACGGTCAATAGCAATTTTAGGGGCATTCATCCATTTCAAGCACAATACCGTCCTACCACATAAGTTAGGTAATGGTCCGACCACGGTCACGTGCCTCCCTCAAGAACTATGCCAAAAGTCGCCAAGCTTGGCGACTTTTGGTGTACGTGTGTGCATATTTAACTCTCAAATCTCAAAAACTATTATGAAATTTCATATATAAGAATGTTGTAACATCTAGTTGTGCATCTCGATTTTTGGTTCCAATCTACTGGAGAGTTTATTTACAGGACCACCGAAAAGAATTTCAGTACCTTAATGTCTATGGACATCTTCATTATAACACAACTGTAGACAGTCATTGTTTGGTACATGCCCAAAATCTCGCCGTCTGTCCTCGACCTTGGCGAGTTTTGGCGAAATATCGCCAAATTTGGCGATAGTCAGTCATTTCGTCCATGCCCAAAGTATCGCCATTTGTCATCGTTCTTGGCGAGTTTTGGCGAAATATCGCCAAATTTGGCGATAATCTGTCATTGTTTGGTTTATGCTTAAAATCTCGCCAAATGTCGTCGACATTGACGAGTTTCGCCGAAATATCGCCAAATTTGGCGCCAAAAATTATTTCCTATTTTGTATAACTCTAAAACTTTAACCCGTAGATTTTTTTAACTTTGTATTTAGAACTATTGTAATATCTAACTGTTTTCAATATCTTTTTTGACAGCAATCGACTGAGAATTTATTTACATGGTGAGCCAAATGACTTTGAATACATTGAGGTGTATAGATGCATTCAATTCATTGAAGGTCTGTGGTCAATTACTACTTTGGCTATCCCCAAAATCTCGCTGACTATCTCAAGTTTGTCGGCTTTTGGTGAAATATCGCCAAATAAAGTGTCAGAAGGAAATCTTTCAAATTGAACTCAGCTTGGCGATATCGAAATATTTGGCTAGAAATTGCTAAACCTTACTATTATTGATATTTTATCTCTTTCAAACAAATAAATTTAGAGGAAGTGCGACGAAAATATTTTTGATCTAATGGACGTGCAAGGAAGTCATGTGTTGGACACATCAGATTTTTTTTGTAAATTCTCGTGGAAAAACTCTTCGGAAAAATTTAAAAAGTGTACGGGAGTGGGAAAATAATGGAGCTTCCTTTCCTTTTCAAATAGACAAGCAAGACATATATTGCATTTTCTTTTTGCTATTTGCTTCCCTCAAACATCAATTCCGATTTTCTCTTACGCGTGTAAATTTCAGATTATTTTCAAGAGTTCTCTGACAGCTGAATTTAATTATGATGTGCGTCAGTGACAGCGTATCTGATTATTTTTTTGAGACTGATTCTAGTAGTGATAGTGATTCTGTGGATATCTCATCTGTTCGTAATTGGTGTAAATTAGATATTAATTCTCCGTTACCAGCCCCGCCTCGATTTCATTTCACAGAGTCACCCGGTATTTTATTTCAAATTGACAATCCAACCGATCCTCTACAGTTTTTCTCAAAATTATTTGATGACGCTGTTCTTGAACAAATCGTGGAACAAACGAATTTGTTTGCTTTGCAGTATTTCAATACTCACAATGTTACTCCAAAATCAAGATGCACAGAATGGGCAAACACTGATAAAAAGGAAATGCTGCTGTTTTTATCGTTGCTGATTCTAGAGGGATTTCAGGAAAAACCCCGAGAGTCCCTGTACTTGTCGAAAATTCCAGTTTTGGAAACGCCTTACTTTGTCAAAAATATGAGAGAAAAAAGGTTTAGCCTGATGATGAAATTTTTGCACTTTTGTGATAATGAGAGCTACGTGGATGAAGAAAACCAGAATAATCCACTTTAAAAAATCGAAACAGTAATGCATATTATTGTAAAAAATTTTCAGAAATGTTACACACCTGAGAGAGATTTATCAATTGATGAATCTCTTCTGATTTTCAAAGGAAGGCTCGGGTGGAAATTATACCGTCTAAACGAGCAGGATTCGGGATAAATTTTTTCGTGCTCTGTGAATAATCGTCTGGATACGTTTCGAATTTGATGATATACACCGGAAAAAAGACGAAATACTAGCCAGGATACAAACAAAACGGAACTGGTGTAAAGGCCGTAATGACCTTACTGGACAGATATTTAGAAAAGGGCTACTGTAACAATAGACAATTTTTATAATTCTCCCTCTTTAGCAGAAATACTTAAAACCCGAAAAACTGACGTTTACGGAACATAGTGAATTAGTAGGAAGGACATTCCAGAAGAACTGAAAAATAAAAAAAAATTATTATATTTTTTTTTCTGAAAATCCCCAAAATTACGAATCAATACAACTGAGAATGATCTACATGTGGCTATTATTTTTATTATCCAAATAAAACCATTTTCTAACTTAAAAATTCCAAACAAATTTTGAAATTCGGAGAATGGGCAATTTTCTGATTTTTATGTAGCGTCAGTAGCGGATTCAGGGGAGGGGTTAGGGGACTTCAGCCCCCCCCCCAAAAGAGATTGCTAAAGGGTAACATTCTGCTTCATTATGCACATTGAGTATGTAAAGTGATCTTTTTTAATCATTCATCAATCCCAAAAGTTTTTACATTGGTTTAGACTAAAATTTTGCTTTATTGTACATTTTGTTTCGGGTTAAATAAGCTTTTTTCAAAATTTAGTCCCTCCCAAAACAGACTTTCTGGATCCGCCACTGTGTAGCGTGTATTATTTTTTCTACATTTTTTTTTTTTACATAATTATGAAACATTTCCACTGAAAACAACAGGGTGGATTTTATTACGTTTTTTGAGCGCAACTTTTCTAAATTTTTGGAGTCGTGGCAATAAAAGTTTTGGTTTACATTAGTACAAACCATAATCATCACATCGCTTTGGGTGCACTTGAAATATTTTTATTCTTGGTTAAGATAATTATTTGCATTATATACAAATGGGAGTAACCTTTACTATTATAAGTGAAGTAATGTATATAGTAAATACACACAGGTTTTTGTGGGCTTCTGTATTTTTTTCTTTTTTTGTACTTGGGGGGGGGGGGAGAGGATGTAGTGGTGATCGAAGGCAATTACTATTTGAATTAAAATGGAATGACTCATGGACTCAGTATTGCAAAAGTAAAAGCAGACTATAAACAAGTTAAGGAAAACTGCAGAAGATTACAGAAGAAACAAGTTAAGGCAGAGCCTGATTATGACCAACGGGGGCCCCGGGCATTGGAGAATTTGGGGGCCCCTATCTATGAAATTTGTTTTATTTTTCATAAAATTTTGATTGATATAAAAAATATATTTCAGAAAAATATTTGAAATTGAGGACCCCGGGCAAAGTCCCGATTTGCCCATGGGATAATAAGGCTCTGAGTTAAGGGGGGGGGGGTAATTATTTAAGAAAAAAATCTAAATTTCACTCTTAAAAATACAGAGGTGAAACTTTGGAGGTCCCGTTCAGCTTAGAGGCTCCCCCCCCCCCCATTGCGGGGAATGTTAGGGCTTACGGTAAGCCCTTGCCTCTGGTGCTAGGCCATATATAATGGGGCTGAGCTATTAAGAAACTTCGCTCAACGGAGAATAATTTAATTTCAGCGAGCTATTTATACACAGCAACGAATTTGTTAATTTGACTACAACTTGATTTTCTCAGATTTACCACTATGGTTTGGGGATAATTATTGTTATTTTTAATTCATCACATACTTGTGTCCTTTTAACAACAAGAATCTTTTTAAAGGGAAAAGGTTCGTTTCTGCATATAAATTTCATAGAATATCTCTACAGTAAGAGTCATCGTAAGTAAAACGCTACTAATGCATTGACTAAATTTTAAATCCCCATGATTCCCCCGCTGGCTACAGCCTTGCTTATTAGCATATTATATATTTATATATATCGGACCTCGGTTTTCATAGGAAAAAACTTGCACAATGAACAAGGGACTGTTTAAAAGCTTTGAATAAGCTGTTCTAAGATATTAAGTGCTCTTCTTTGACGTACAGCCGAAACTAAAAGTAAAGAGCGCATTGCTCTTTTAATTATTTAATTACGGCTAAGATTCCTAATATTCTCCTGGAAAGGAGAATCTGTAATTTTTATTTCATTGAAGAATATTACTTTAAAATAGTCTCTTAACTTTTAACCAGAGTAAAAAATAAAACACCGTCAGATACTTCCAGGCAGTCAGAATGTTCGCACCTAAGGTGCATTACGTACTAAATTAGTAAAATTTATTGAACTACTAGGAAGAAAGGATTTTAAAAATATTATTTCACCGAATAACCTCTGAGCCGTGATATACTTAAGAGTATTAAAAATTTATTGCTTTTCCAGGTTTATAGTTTTTTACAAATGTACACTTGTAAGTAAACATTTTCGATTTTTTTTTTTTTTCTTTTTCTTTTGCATCTCGCGTGATTTTCATCACGGCCAACACATTTATCAAAAAACTTTGGTTAAACGGCGTTAATATTTAAATCACACAATAAAAATTCACTTAATTGCAATAAAGCCTTACAAAATTTATCAGCGAATGCTTGACATTTCATAAGCTTTTCCCCAGTGAAAGTTGCTCCTCCTATGATCCCCCCCCCCCTCCCTCGCCCTCTCTCAAAACCACAGAATTCCTTGAAAAACTGGGGGTGAATCTCCCCGCTCACTCTGTGCACAGTGGGTGGGTTGTGCCGTGTAATTTCTTGACATTTGAATAGGGGGGATGACATTAGCTGAGCAGGGAAACCAACATTTGTATGGCTGAGTACCAAGCCGTTTTCTGTTAGTTTTCCCAGTGGAAGCTTTAGCGAAAAAGGGAAGAAAAGTTTTTCTTTTCAAGGCGGTGAAGAGGTTAAATACATTGCCAATCGTATTCCAAAGCATCAACAACTTCATGTGACCGGCATTTATCTTGGTGAAAAAATTGCTTGTCTTGGCGGACCGCCTGGAAAATACGTATGTACCGTTGAAACTTGTGCATAACTCCCAGAGACCCATGACTGCAAAGCCAAAGCTAGCCAAAGTACGGGAATTTTTTAGGTTGGCGAGAGTGGGGGCGCTAAAATAGGAATCAACTCTTTCTCGTACCATAAAACACATCTTTGGAATC
>JAWZYV010017594.1:0-20000 GCA_038373885.1 Cheiracanthium punctorium | reverse complement strand
TATAAATTATTAAATGTTTTTCTGTCAAGTATTGATATAACTCTACTATGCTCTGGGAATAATTGGTTTTTTATTTCACGGGGGGGGAGTTGTGTAGCGGCGTTTCAGGTGCAGTAGATTGGTTTTTTTAAAGGCTTACAACGGTTGGGTTTTAGGTCAGGGATTTCTTTGAGGATCATAAGGAGGCTAGACGGGTTGTATATAGTAAGGCTTGTGGCGTCAGGTGTGGTTTTAACATTGGCGCTCGGGAATGGTTGGGGGGGGGAGGCACTTGTTGGTAGGGTTATCACTCAGGGGGGGTCGGGGTCTTCTAGGGGTACAGGCGATATCCTCGCGGTGGGGGGGGTTATATTTGCGAGGAATTACACATTTGTAAGGGGGAGGTACACACACAGAGTAAGGGTTGGGGAGGGTTTAGTTTGGTATGTACATTTTTTAATTTTGTTTTGATTTTTATTGGTTACTTGTGTATTCTAGGGGAGCGACGACGGGTGTTTGTGTGGTACAGCATGGGCTTAGCAGTGGTTGTATGATCAGAGGGTTAAAAGGGCTCTATATACTAGGTGGTTGATAAGAGGAGGGGGTCGTTCATCGTCACACGCAGATTCGTTAAGGACTTGCGTGATATTAGTCTGCACTCTGTTTATAGTAGCTCACGAGTAACGCGCAAGGGGGCGGGGATGAGGTATGTTGTTGGGGGGCTGGAAGTTGGGGACTCACGCGTGACACATAGTTATCTGGCGTGGGTAAGGTTTGGGAATTGGGGGTTTTGGGGGGTGGGGTTTTGGGGGGGTTTTGGGGTTAGGTATTTACAATATCCTCGAAGGATCGGCCACACCCTGCACGACGACGGGCAGAGTAGAAAGCGTTCACCACCGGATGGGCACCATTAGGACGTGCTACATTGCGATGTTAATTTAGTGTTGGAGGAAAATTCATTTGCAAAAAATACTACCCTGGTTATTATAACAATTGCGCTTTATAATGTTGTGATGGCTGACCGGCGTTGGTTCTTTCGTGGTATTCCGTGTAAGCGTCAGGCTGGAGTGCGTGGAGCGTCCCACTGGTGCTTGTCAATCAATTTTAATTTAGACTTTGAGAAAGTGTGGGATACTCCACCCAGGTACAAACCTACACACTGTCCATCCTCCTAAAACCCTTTGATATTATTGGGTCCACCTTTCTAAAAAAAGGGACGCTCTTTGGTTGGTAAAAAAAAATTACTCGGGACAATTTTTTTATTAACACACACATAACTTAAATAATCAAACAAAATTTTACAGTTATATAAACATATGCGTCTTTAATATATGTGTTCGTTGGGGGTCTGTGTCTAATTAACTATACCTTTGGAAAACAAGTTGGTTGGACCTTGAACACTTTAATTTTTAAAACAGGAGTTTCAACTAAAGAGGGTTGTAATTGTCTTCCGGGGAAATTCCAGAAAAAAATGGAGCATATAATAAAATAACAACAAAAAAACCGGGCATAAAATAAATAATTTAAAATATTGATCTTTAAAGAATGTGTGGTTTTCGGTGAATGGGTCAATGATATTCTTGTGGTAACAACCCTGTTTATCACATCTATGGGGTTTTTTTTTATTTAAAAACATACGTTTTTAAACAGTGGGACTAAACTCTTTATTGTTTTTTATGTTTTTAAAATGCTTACCTTTCAAATATACAGAAGGGACCGCAGTGAGGAATTGGTGGTTTGAAAATCCATATTACAAAAAATATTACAAGATTTTATAACAATGCTCTTTTTTAAAATATGTCTGGTCAATATTATACTTTGTGAAATATTGGACCCTCCATAAAACTTTTTTTTTTAAATATAAGTCTACGTTTACCAACAACACAAAGGGGCGTAATTAGTTGCATTTAATCAGTATAATACGCGGTATATTTAGGAAAGGTCTAGACTGAATGTGTGCACTGTTTATTTTAGTTTGAAAAAAAAGAGGGACGACCCCTAAACCTTCAGTGTGGATAATGTGTTCTATACAATGGGTTAAGATAGTGGGTGGTTATAACTTGGAAAGAAAATGTAAAATTAAGGAAAAAAAAATGAAAAATGCAGGGAAAATAAAACAAAGAAAAAAAAAAACACGGGCTGACGTGGTAGTGTTTATAGGTATTTATTATAAAAAAAATTAAAAATAATTAAAAAAAAAAAAATGATCAATTTAAGAATGGCTGGTACTGGTCTATTATATATACTAGCTTTGGTTTTTTTTTTTTAAAAACATTTATTTTTTTGAAAAATATCTTTCAAACACAACGAACGGTTAATTGTGTGGAAATAATCCAGAAATACACTCGCAACACGGGTATGAGTTGGTTGCGGTGAAGATTGTGTCAGTGTGGCATGTGGCCACAATACATAGTCTGAAACGGGGGACTAAACCTTCATTTCATGGTCGGTGCTTATTATTACATAATATTTTTTATTATATTAAGCGTAGGTTAGTGGTGGGAAAAGAAAATATATAATTGCACCATAAACATGCACGGCGCTGGAGGGAGGGAGGTGTATTCAACGCTCTAACCCACTACATGCTCTTTCAAAAATCAATATGTTCATCAGTAATTTACTTTTTAAAACAGTGTGAACTTACAACTACTAAACTTTTATTTATACATGACTTTGTAAACAAAGGGACCCCCGTAATCCACGTCGTAATTCGCCGTAATTTGTTTTGGGGAAATGAGAACCGAGAGCCCAAATATACTAAGATTTTACACATGCTCTTTTAAAGACGGTGATTTGTCAAATATATACTTTGCAAATAACAAGTGGGCCTTCCCTCCCTCACCCTAACACGCCTTTATTTTAAAAATTGAATTTCAACAAATTAGGACATGCCAATTGTTTGTGGTGAAATTACCGCAATTATACACGATTGAACACAAGGCTTGATGATGATTTGGTTTGGGTGGAGTCATATTATTCACTTTGAGGTGAAACTAGGGGGGTACTACCAACCACCTCCATCCTAAAACCGTTATTGGTTAAATATGACACTGAAACATTAGTGAGGACGATAATTGTGGTTTTTGAAATTTAATTGTTTAGCATAAGGACAAAAAGGTATACAACATTAAAACAATTGCTTCTTTATTAAAATAGGTGTCACCAATAATTATACTTTAATATCGTTGGACCTCCCTCTTCTATACCTTTATATTAAAATGACTTCCACCAAAACGAATGAAATTGTTGGGGAACTAATCCCGGAAAGATATTAACGCGGTATAAGAATGTTCCTTAAGAATTTTACTGCCGTCGTGCCCAAATATATTATGTGCTTTGTGAAACACTTCTGCATCTAAACCTTCATGTCAAATGAATACTTTCAACACCAAAAGCGATGTTAATTTGTTGGGGAAAATAATGCATACAAAAAAAAATACACGGTTTTTTGAAACACATGACCCCTCTTTAAAAATTGTGTTAATTTGGTCATTAATATACTTTGAAAGAGGTGGACTCTAATAAAAAAAAACAAAGAAGTGTGGTTTGGACACTTAAAACCTTTGTTTTTAAAATTGCGCTTTCAAAAAAAAAAAAAGCAAAAAAAAAAAACCAAAAAAAAAAAAAAAGGGGACGGCTCATTGTTGGATGGGGAAATACGGCAAAAAATAAATAACAGTATATAACAATGCTCTTTTAAAATTTTAAAAAATCTGTTTTATGTGTCAATAAACTAATATACTTTCAAACCGTGGATGGACATGAACCTTTATTTAAAATGGACAATTAAACTCCCATAGGGGACAACCCGCGCTCATTGTTGTTTTGGTAAATACTACGGGCTCCAAACAAAAAACATACACGCGATTATAAAAATGTTGTTTTAAATAATGTTTGTTGTCAATAATATACTTTAAAACAGTGGAACTACACCTAAACTTTTATTTTTTTTTTTAAAAGACTTTTTTTTCAACAAATAAAACGGGGACGTCTATCGAGTCACCTATTCGAGCAAAAAAAAAAAAAAAATGGCAAAAATGTCCATTCTAATCGAGCAAAAAATAATGGCGATTTTTTTTTACATATTTGACTTTTCTTTGAGGATGTTCCTGATATCTGAAACACCCGTTTTGTTAGATACACAAATTTCAACTGGAATATTTCTCCCGTTAGACTTTCTCTCCAGCACCCACTTGAACACGTGCGTCGTAATTATGGCCCACACCTGTTAGGTTTGAAAAAGTGGACCCCTAAAAACCTTTTTATTCAAATACACTTTCAACACAAAGGGACGTTAATTATTGTTTTGAAAGATACAATATAAAAAAGACAAGATATAACAATGCTCTTTATACCTTTGTGTCTTTATTATATCGTAAGAGGGGAAAAGAATAGATGTGTTCACACATAAATCACTGTGATTTAAAATGTATAATTTACAAGGGGGAAAGGTAAAGAAAGGGGCGCCACGTTCCCGTACGCCCGTACCGTTTACCGTACCAGAAACGGTAGGCCCTGTATTCTTGTGTTTGTTGGCAAATTATACAACTGAAATAGAAATAACGCGGTAATAATTATATAATTAAAATGAGTTCTTTACAGATATGTGTACACAATAATTATAGGTCTTGAAAAAAAGTGTACCTCCCTAAAACTCAATTCATTTGATATATGACTTTTCAACGGAAAGTCGACAGAAAATTGTTGGAAATAATGCAAAAAATACACAGGTATAACAATGCTCTTTAAAAAAATGTGTCTCTGTCAATAATATACATTGGAAAATTGTGATCAAACAACGTTTCCGTGGGACCTGATAGTGGGTTGTGTTTTGTGCGGGGACTGAAGGGTGGACACTTGGAACATCGCTCGGGTAAGGGGAAGGGGGGTGGGGCCGGGACGCCGGACCGGATTTAGGGTGCGGTGGGGTAATTGGTGAGGCGGGCGCGGCACATATTCACTTTGATGGGGGGAGGGGTGTGTTGGATCGATGGTCGAAGGGTGTTTTGGGCGATAGGTTTGAACTGTTATTGTATAACGGGCTGATATTGGGATGGGTTAGTATTGGGGGAAGGACCATTAGGTGGGCCATGTATCCCCCAAGATATGGGGCTGTTTGACAATGGTGGGTTTTCTCGGGTATAATCTGTGGTGGTGTGGGGGTTATAACAGGTAGTGGAGGTTTTTTGTCACTTTTTCAAGCACAAAGAGGGACCTCGCAAACGACGCGCGCGGCAAGGGTCAGGCGGGACCCGTAACACGCGGCGGGGCGGGACTGGGGGATGGGAGCGCAGTGTACGTAGGGACCCCCGTACCCCCGTTCGCCGCCGTCCTGTATAGCCTCGCGGTAGGGGACGTGCGCGTCCGGATGGGAGGTGGGGGGGGGGGGATCTAGTAGGGCGGGGAAAGGGGAGGGGGGGACCAAAGCCCCCCCATCCCACAGCGGGGCACGGGGGTGGGGCGAGGGGGGGGACCGCCGTCCTCGGACGCCTCAGCTGGGATTGCGGGACGCCACCAGTAGGGACCGGGCTATGGCGGGGGTAATGGATGGGGGGGAAGCACGAAGCCAGAACAGCGGTGGGGGGTAGGGGTAGGGAGAGAGTGACCGGACGACGGGATGGGGGGTGCATGGGGTAGAGGATCACACACACTAACAGGGGTGGGGGGGGACGACGACCCCACGTTCCTCTCCGTCCCCGGATGGCTTCCCCCCCACCGCGCCCCCCCCCCCCCCGCCCCCCCCGCGGCCCACAGGGGGGAGTCGGGGGGGAACAGGGACACGCCACGGAGGATAACACGGGGCGGCGGGGGAACCGAATAAAAAGGGGAGGGGGGCACGTGGGGACGGAAGGATGGGGCACGTGACACGTACAACCGCAGGTGGGAAGGGGGACGTCGGGGGGGACGACCCCCTCCGCCCGTAGGGGGGAACCGTCGGGGGGGCGGGAAGGGGCAGGGGCGAAGGAGGGGGGACGAGCGGGGGGGGCGAGGGCGGAATCGTTATTACGCTCCAGCGCCCGCGACGCAGGACCAAAGGGAGGGACACCCGTCGTAATACCTCTCGCGACGTCCCCACGTTCCGCCTGGGGAGGTGGGGGGGGCGAGGGGGGGGACACAGTCCGCTGGGCTGGGGGGGGGGGGAACCGGGGGGAAGAAGGGGGGGTGTGGGGGGGGGGGGGCAACGCGTCCCTTGGGGGGGTAGGACCGGGGGGAAGGGGGACAGGACGTGGGGGGAGGGGGAGGGGGGCAGGAGGGGGGGACCGCGGGGCTAGGGAACAACACCGGGCAACCCCACATCAACCAAAGAAGAGGGACAAGGAGGGGCCGGAGGGAGGGGGGTGCGGCAAGGGAACCGTAGACGGGAGGGGGGGGAGGGGGAAACGGCGGGGGACGGGGGGGGGGGGGGCGAACACCAGGGGGGGTGGGACCCCAGGGACGTGGTGGGACGGTAGGTTGAGAGGCACCGGCGGGGGGAACCCCCTCCCCCCACAGGGGGGGAAAGGGAGGGGAGGGGGAGTAACAGCCGCCGTAACAAAGGGGGCACGTCCGTACCCGGTCGAGTGGGGGGGACCGCGGGGGTCGGGAAGTGGGGGGGAACGCAGGGGGGAGGGGCAGGCCTGGTGGGGGACATGGCGGGCACCGTACACGTTCCCGTGAGGGGGGGGGCGGGGGGGGCAGTGCGGCCGGGGCGGGCGGGGGGGAGGGGGAGGGGAACGTATCCGTCGGTTCCCACGAGAAGGGGTAGCGGGGGCACGTCGTCCGCTGATAACACATCCCAATATAAATTGGGAACCGTCCGTCGCTCCCGACAGCACTGGTCTATCCGTCTGTGGGGGCAGAACGGGACGCGTACGTGGGCGGGGGGGGGGGACGGCGGGTGCAGGCCCACCGGGCGGAAGGAGAGGCTGTGGGGGTGGGGAGTATTCCTCGGTGGGGTGGACGGCCCTACTACCAACGAGAACACCCAGAGTAACTCGAGCGTCGGAATTTAGGAGGGTCGACAGGCGGTAGGGGGCGTGCAACCAGGGGGGGATTGGACAAAACAGGCGGCCAGTCACCAATACAAAGAGACGGCTTGGGACGGGTGCAGGGGTAGGGTGGGGTCCAACGGGGGCTGGTCAACCCGCATCCCCACGGGATGGGTGCTCTCTATTATATATATCAAATGAGGGGGGGGACTCACGGGGGACAGACCCCGCACCGGCTCCATGGGGGCCGGCGACCCGCGAGCACCAGTCGTCAGCGCCCAACAAGTAACACCGTAAGTCACCACCTAAAGGGGGGAGGCAGCGAGGGGTTGGGCGGGACGGGGGGAGGGCAGGGGCCGGGGATCAAGCGGCAGGGGTAGGGAACCCCGCAACCCCATCGGTGGAAATCGGGGGGGACAGGGGAAGGGTCGACCAGTGGCGTAAGGGGGGGAAGGTGACCATGTAAGCGGCTGGGGGGTAGTCGTCTAGAGGAACTAGGGGGCAATGGCATGCAGATGATGGGGGCGGGACCGGCGCCCAGCCAGGGACAGGGGGGGGAGGGGGGGGCAGGGGGAGGGACACGACTGGGGGCGGGGGGAAGGGGGAGCGGACGCTGCCAAGCGGGACCGACCCCGGCGCGGGGGGGCGGTAGCATCGGGAGCGAGGGGAAAAGGGGGGTGGGGCCGGGGCGGGGGGAGGAGGGGGACACCTAGCGCTCATCCTCACACATACACCACCTTTGGAAGGCGACGGGCCAGGGGGGGGGAGAGCGGGGGGAAGGGGGGTACGGTGGATGGGCGCCTTCTGGGGGGTACGGGGCTGGGGAGGCAGGGACCGTCGGAAGTATGCCGGAAGTCAAACCAAAGGTAGCCCCGGACGCCCCACACGACCGCTGGGACCCGCAGGCACGGCGACTTTATCTGGGAAGGGGGGAAGGTGGGTACATAGCTTGGGGGCGTGGTGGGACCGACGCGCACGACCCCCCGCCTAACCGCACGGGGGAGTAAGCGTAGGGGCCCCCACCCCCCCCCCCCCCCCCCCCCCCCCCCCCCCCCCCAGCGGGTGGCCTCGGGGGGTGGGGGTGGTCCAGGCGGGAGCAAGTTACCCCGGCACGGGATCACGGTGTACCGGCCGTCGAGGATGGGGGGACCAGAACCTCTCAATATGTGCGGGGGTCCGGCGGCGCCAGGGCACACGTGGGAGGGGGGGGGGGAGATGGAGAAAACGGGAACGTCGGGGGGGGGGCCCGCACCCCCGCCCCAACATAGAGGGAGGGGGGTAGGGGGTCACAGGTCGGGAGGGGGTCCCGCACACCGGCATTGGGGCGGGGGGGACCACCGCTGGGGTCACCGGACACGACGGTACCCAGGGGAACGGCTCCGCGTCTGGGCAGGCGGGGTCCCCCCACGCACGCGTGGGAAGGAGTGTGGGGGGGGGGCGCGAACGGGTACCAGGACCGGTTGACCCAAGGCAGTGGGGGGGGCTCCACGGAGGCGTGGTGGGCCCCCTGGGGCGAGAGGGGGGGGGGACCGTCACCCGAGCCCGTGGGTACCCGGGAGTCGACCAAAACGCAGCCCCACGTCACACAAGAGTATACCGCGTATCACCACCCGCCCCGACGACACAGCAACGCAACGCGTAATCCCCCCGGAGGGACCGGCGGCCCCCAGTAGTGAAGTACACCACACACCGTGGCAGCGTACCCCCCACAGGGACTCCACCGGCCACCAGCCCTCGCTCAAGCCCAATCACGGTTAGCTCCCACGTCCGCGTGCGAGGTTCCGTAAAGGGTTTGTGAAATCAAGCAACAACACAAAAAAAAAATATAAATACAAGATATAACAATGCTCTTGATAATAAATAATACACACACCCCCCCCAAACCCCATATCTCATGGTCGGACAATAATACTCTTTATACTTACGAAATTTTGAAAAGTGACTAAAACCTTTTGAAATTGACTTTCAACGAAGCGACATAATTGTTGGAAATAATGCAAAAATACACGGTATAACAATGCTCTTTAAAAATGTGTGTCAATAATATACATTGAAACAGTGGACTGAAACTTTAATTAAAATGAGTTTCAACAAAGGGGTGTAATTGTCGGAAATCCAGAAAAAAGGGCATAAAAATGATCTTTAAGAATGTGTGTCAATTATATACTTGTGGCTAAATCATTATTTAAAACAACTTTTAAACAGTGGATTAAACCTTTATTTAAAATACCTTTCAACAAAGGGACGTAATTGTTTGAAATCAAGCAAAAATACAAGATATAACAATGCTCTTTATAAATATGTGTCAATAATATACTTAGAAATATTGGACTAAACCTTTATTTAAAATGAGTTTCAACAAAGGGGCGTAAATATTGCAAATAAACCAGAAATACGCGGTATAAGAAAGTTCAATAAGAATTTGTGCCAATAATATAGTTTGAAAAAGTGGACTAAACCTTCATTTGAAATGACTTTCAAAAAGCGACGTAATTGTTGGAAATAATGCAAAAATACACGGTATAACAATGCTCTTTAAAAATGTGCGTCAATAATATACATTGAAACAGTGGACTCAACCTTTATTTAAAATGACATTCAACAAGGGGACATAATTGTTGGAAATAATGCAAAAACACGCGATATAACAATGCTCTTTAAAAATGTGTGTCAATAATATACTTTGAAACAGTGGCTCAAACCTTTATTTAAAATGAGTTTCAACAAAGGGGCATAATTGTTGGAAATGCAGAAAAACACGGCATAAAAATGATCATTAAGAATGTGTGTCAATAGTATACTAGTTGTTAAACCATTATTTAAAATAACTTTCAACAAACGAACGAAATTGTTGGAAATAATCCAGAAATACACGGTATAAGAATGTTCTTTAAGTATGTGTGCCAATAATATAGTTTGAAACAGTGGACTAAACCTTCATTTCAAATGACTTTCAGCAAAGGACGTAATTGTTACAAATACGGCAAAAATACACGATATAACAATGCTGTTAAAAATGTGTGTCAATAATATACTTTAAAACAGTGGACTAAACTTTTATTTAAAATGACTTTCAACAAAGGAACGTAATTGTTGGAAATACTGCAGAAATAGACGGTATAACAATGTTCCTTAAGAATTTTTGTCAATAATATACTTTAAACAGTGGACTAAAGTTTTATTTAAAATGACTTTCAACAAAGGGAATCTCATTGCTGGAAATACGGCAAAAATACACGATATAACACTGCTCTTTAAAAATGTGTGTCAATAATATACTTTAAAACAGTGTACTACACTTTAATTTAAAATGACATTCAACAAAGGGTCGCTCATTGTTGGAAATATGGCAAAATTACACGATATAGCAATGCTCTTTAAAAAAGTGTGTGTATAAACTATACTTTAAAATAGTGGACTACACTTTAATTTAAAATGACTTTCAACAAAGGAACGGAATTGTTGGAAATACTGCAGAAATACACGGTATAACAATGTTCTTTAAGAATTTGTGTCAATAATATACTTTGAAACAGTGGACTAAAGTTTTATTTAAAATGACTTTCAACAAAGGGACTCTCATTGCTGGAAATACGGCAAAAATACACGATATAACACTGCTCTTTAAAAATGTGTGTCAATAATATACTTTAAAACAGTGGACTGACACTTTTATTTAAAATGACATTCAACAAAGGGTCGCTCATTGTT
Organism: Cheiracanthium punctorium; assembly: GCA_038373885.1. Lineage (NCBI taxonomy): Eukaryota > Metazoa > Arthropoda > Arachnida > Araneae > Cheiracanthiidae > Cheiracanthium > Cheiracanthium punctorium. The sequence goes on along the minus strand of JAWZYV010017594.1, from coordinate 9,342 downwards.
GGAAATACGGCAAAATCACACGATATAGCAATGCTCTTTAAAAAAGTGTGTGTAATACTATACTTTAAAACAGTGGACTACACTTTAATTTAAAATGACTTTCAACAAAGGAACGGAATTGTTGGAAATACTGCAGAAATACACGGATAACAATGTGCTTTAAGAATGTGTGTCAATAATATACTTTAAACAGTGGACTAAACTTTTATTTAAAATGACTTTCAACAAAGGGACGTAATTGTTGGAAATGAGGCAAAAATAGAAGATATAACAATGCTCTTTAAAAATGTTTGTCAATGATATACTTTGAAACTGTCACCTACACGTTAATTTAAAATGTCTTTCAACAAAGGGATGCTCATTGTTCGAAATACGGCAAATATACACGATATAACAATGCTTTTTATTAATGTGTGTCAATAATACACTTTGAAACAGTGGACTAAACCTTTATTTAAAATACCTTTCAACAAAGGGACGTAATTGTTTGAAATAATACAAAATACAAGATATAACAATACTCCTTAGAAATGTGTGTCAATAATATACCTTGAAAGAGTGGACTAAACCTTTAACATGACTTTCAACAAAGGCACGCTCATTATTGGAAATACGGCAAAAATACACCATATGACAATGCTCTTTAAAAATGTGTGTCAATAATATACTTTCAAACAGTGGACTGAACCTTTATTTAAAAAAGCTTTCAACAAAGGGACGTAATTGTTGGAAATAATGCAAAAATACACGGTATAACAATGCTCTTTAGAAATGTGTGTCAATAATATACCTTGAAAGAGTAGACTAAACCTTTAAAATGACTTTCAACAAAGGCACGCTCATTATTGGAAATACGGCAAAAATACACCATATGACAATGCTCTTTAAAAATGTGTGTCAATAATATACTTTCAAACAGTGGACTGAACCTTTATTTAAAATGACATTCAACAAAGGGACGTAATTGTTTTAAATAATACAAAAATACAAGATATAACAATGCTCTTTATAAATATGTGTCAATAATATACTTTCAAATAGTGGACTAAATCTTTATTTAAAATGACTTTCAACAAACGAACGTAATTGTTGTAAATAATCCAGAAATACGCGGTATACGAATGTTCTTTAAGAATGTGTGCCAATAATATACACTCATGTCCATAAATTAGGGATAATACAGAAACACACAGAAATTGATCTCTAAAATAAAAATTTCTCCTGTGGAATGATCACACACATCTTGAAGAAGAATATGCAAATTACAGGAAACCACCAGATGGCGTGGATGGTACGTCACAATGACGAGATTGTAAGAGAGGGGTATATAAGGAATGGTGGCAAAGAAGTAAAATTGTTCACAAGCGCTGTGAAATCCTTTCAGTGCAAAAACCGCATAGTTATGGCACAAAGGAGGCATTTGGATGATGTTTTACGTGGCAGAATTATCGGACGACTGGAATGTGGACGTACCCAGCTGGAAGTATCCGAGGAACTTGGAATCGCCCAGAGTGTCATCTCCAGGCTTTGGCAACGATTCCAAGATGATGGTAATGTGAGTAGACGTTGCAGCACAGGTCGCCCCCGAGTTACAACGCCGAATGAGGACCGCTATTTGGCAGTTACTGCCAAAAGAAACAGACGGAGTACAGCATCAGACTGTCTCGTCAGCTCTCTTCAGCTACCGGTACGACAGTTTCAAGGCAGACCGTGTACAGACGCTTAGGGCACATTGGTCTATATGCTCGTAGGCCTGTCAGATGTGTTCCACTTACCGCAACTCACTGTCGCCTGCGATTAACCTGGAGTAGAGAGCATGCATTGTGGACACCGCAACAGTGGTGTTGTGTGATGTTTTCCGACGAGTCCAGGTTTAGTTTGGAGTCTGATTCTCGCCGGACATTCATCTGGAGAGCGCCAGGTACCCGTTACCACCAAGAGAACACCATTGAAAGGCACCGTTACGGTGGTGCAGGATGGCTCGTTTGGGGAGGAATTATTCTTGGTTCCAGAACTGACCTGCATGTTCAGAGTGTAACGATGACAGGCCACATCTATCGGGATGTCATTCTGGAACAACATGTACGTTTGTTTCGGGGCGCCATGGGTGCTGAATTTGTGTTTATGGATGACAACGCCCGTACTCACCGTGCAAACATTGTAGACGAATGCCTTCAATCGGAGGACATCACCCGTATGCATTGGCCAGCATACTCACCGGACATGAATCCAATAGAGCGTGTGTGGGATATGCTTGGCCGACGAATTGCAGCCCGTCAACCCCCTCCCACCTGTCTACCGGAACTTCGGAGTGCATTGCTTGATGAGTGGTGTAAAATTCCCCAAGATCAGATTGATCATTTGATACTCAGCATGCCTAGGCGTAGTCAGGCCAGTATTGCATCCTCCGGGAGACATATTCCGTATTAACCATCCTACTAACCATGTTATACTGTTTTTTGTAAATAGGTTCTTTTTTGAAATTTGGGCAAGGCAGTAAAACTTGCAATTTTTATTTATTATGTCAAACATATAGCATCTTTTTTGCTCTTTACTTTTTGTTTAATAAATAGACTTTACAAATAAGTCAAATTTGTTTTGCTTCTTTCTCTTTCTTTGCCTGAACTTCATTATCCTTAATTTATGGACATGAGTGTCGTTTGAAACAGTGGACTAAAGTTTTATTTAAAATGACTTTCAACAAAGGGTCGCTCATTGTTGGAAATACGGCAAATATACACGATATAACAATGCTCTTTGATAATGTGTGTCAATAATACACTTTGAAACAGTGGACTAAACCTTTATTTAAAATACCTTTCAACAAAGGGACATAATTGTTTGAAATAATACAAGGTACAAGATATAACATTGCTCTTTATAAATATGTGTCATAAAGACGCTTTGGAAAACTATTAATTCATTATATATTCTCATTGGACCTCTTTTTAATCGTTTCATACGCCGGTATTCTTTCAGAGTAGCTGCATAACTGCTACCATTCTGATAGAATATCTTCACTAACAATGCACGTCCCTTCTTATTCAGAGTCATGAAAGACCATTACTCAATGTCGTCGTGTTCTTATACTGTTCATTTAGCTTAAAATTTGTATATATGCCGCCGATAAGCATGGAAATATGATACAGCGCCATCTATCGAGCAAAAATGGCGATTTTTTTCATATTTGACTTGAGCATGTTCTGAAACGTGTAGATACCAAATTTCACTGGAATATTCCCAGTAGCTTTCTCTCCAGCACCCCTTGAACACGTGCAGTTTAATTATGGCCACCCTGTAGTTTGAAACAGTGGACTAAACCTTTATTTCAAATACCTTTCAACAAAGGGACGTAATTGTTTGAAATCATACAAAAATACAAGATATAACAATGCTCTTTATAAATATGTGTCAATAATATACTTAGAAATATTGGACTAAACCTTTGTTTAAAATGAGTTTCAACAAAGGTGCGTAATTGTTGCAAATAATCCAGAAATACACGGTATAAGAAAGTTCTTTAAGAATGTGTGCCAATAATATAGTTTGAAAAAGTGGACTAAACCTTCATTTGAAATGAATTTCAACAAAGCGAAATAATGCAAAAATACACGGTATGACAATGCTCTTTAAAAATGTGTGTCAATAATATACATTGAAACAGTGGACTGAAACTTTATTTAAAATGACATTCAACAAGGGGACATAATTGTTGGAAATAATGCAAAAACACACGATATAACAATGCTCTTTAAAAATGTGTGTCAATAATATACTTTGAAAGAGTGGCTAAAGCCTTTATTTAAAATGACTTTCAACGAAGGGACGTAATTGTTGGAAATGAGGCAAAAATACAAGACATAACAATGCTCTTTAAAAATGTTTGTCAATAATATACTTTGAAACAGTCACCTACACGTTAATTTAAAATGACTTTCAACAAAGGAATGCTCATTGTTCGAAATACGGCAAATATACACGATATAACAATTCTCTTTATTAATGTGTGTCAATAATACACTTTGAAACAGTGGACTATACCTTTATTTAAAAAAGCTTTCAACAAAGGGACGTAATTGTTGGAAATAATGCAAAAATACGCGGTATAACAATGCTCTTTAAAAATGTGTGTCAATAATATACTTTGAAAGAGTAGACTAAACCTTTAAAATGACTTTCAACAAAGGCACGCTCATTATTGGAAATACTGCAAAAATACACCATATGACAATGCTCTTTAAAAATGTGTGTCAATAATATACTTTCAAACAGTGGACTGAACCTTTATTTAAAATGACATTCAACAAAGGGACGTAATTGTTTGAAATAATACAAAAATACAAGATATAACAATGATCTTTATAAGTATGGGTCAATAATATACTTTAAATAGTGGACTAAACCTTTATTTAAAATGACTTTCAATAAACGAACGTAATTGTTGGAAATAATCCAGAAATACGCGGTATACGAATGTTCTTTAAGAATGTGTGCCAATAATATAGTTTCAAATAATGGACTAAACCTCCAATTCAAATGACTTTCAGCAAAGGACGTAATTGTTACAAATACGGCAAAAATACACGATATAACAACGCTGTTAAAATGTGTGACAAAAAAAATGGCGATTTTTTGTGTCAATAATATACTTTAATATAGTGGACTAAACTTTTATTTAAAATGACTTTCAACAAAGGGACGTAATTGTTGGAAATGAGGCAAAAATACAAGATATAACAATGCTCTTTAAAAATGTTTGTCAATAATATACTTTGAAACAGTCACCTACACGTTAATTTAAAATGACTTTCAACAAAGGGAAACTGATTGTTGGAAATACGGCAAATATACACGATATGTAAATGCTCTTTATTAATGTGTGTCAATAATACACTTTGAAACAGTGGACTAAACCTTTATTTAAAAAAGCTTTCAACAAAGGGACGTAATTGTTGGAAATAATGCAAAAATACATGGTATAACAATGCTCTTTAGAAATGTGTGTCAATAATATACCTTGAAAGAGTAGACTAAACCTTTAAAATGACTTTCAACAAAGGCACGCTCATTGTTGGAAATACGGCAAAAATACACGATATAACAATGCTCTTTAAAAATGTGTGTCAATAATATACTTATAAACAGTGGACTACACCTTAATTTAAAATGACTTTCAACAAAGGGAAGCTCATTGTTGGAAATACGGCAAATATACACGATATAACAATGCTCTTTATTAATGTGTGTCAATAATACACTTTGAAACAGTGGACTAAACCTTTATTTAAAATACCTTTCAACAAAGGGACGTAATTGTTTGAAATAATCCAAAAGTACAAGATATAACTATGCTCTTTATAAATATGTGTCAATAATATACTTTTATATAGTGGACTAAACCTTTATTTAAAATGACTTTCAAAAAACGAACGTAATTGTTGGAAATAATGCAGAAATAGGCGATATAAGAAGGTTCTATAAGAATGTGTGTCAATAATATACTTTGAAAGAGTGGACTAAACCTTTAAAATGGCTTTCAACAAAGGGACGCTGATTGTTGGAAATACGGCAAAAATACAGTATATAACAATGCTCTTTAAAAATGTGTGTCAATAATATACTTTCAAACAGTGGACTAAACCTTTATTTAAAATGACATTCAACAAAGGGACGCTCATTTTCGGAAATACGGCAAAAATACACGATATAACAATGCTGTTTAAAAATGTGTCGCAATAATATACTTTAAAAAAGTGGACTAAACTTTTATTTAAAATGACTTTCAACAAAGGAACGTAATTGTTGGAAATACTGCAGAAATAGACGGTATAACAATGTTTCTTAAGAATGTGTGTCAATAATATACTTTAAACAGTGGACTAAACTTTTATTTAAAATGACTTTCAACAAAGGGACGTAATTGTTGGAAATGATGCAAAAATACAAGATATAACAATGCTCTTTAAAAATGTTTGTTTATAATTTACTTTGAAACAGTCACCTACACCTTAATTTAAAATGACTTTCAACAAAGGGATGCTCATTGTTCGAAATACGGCAAATATACACGATATAACAATGCTCTTTATTAAAGGGTGTCAATAATACACTTTGAAACAGTGGACTAAACCTTTATTTAAAAAATCTTCCAACAAACGGACGTAATTGTTTGAAATAATAAAAAAATACAAGATATAACAATGCTCTTTATAAATATGTGTCAATAATATACTTTAAAATAGTGCACTAAACCATTATTTAAAATGACTTTCAACGAACGAACGTAATTCTTGGAAATAATCCAGAAATACGCGGTATCATAATGTTCTTTAAGAATGTGTGCCAGTAACATAGTTTGAAACAGTGGACTAAACCTTCATTTCAAATGACTTTCAAAAAAGCGACGTAATTGTTGGAAATAATGCAAAAATACACGGTATAATAATGCTCTTTAAAAATGAATGTCAATAATATACTTTATAACAGTGGACTAAACTTTTATTTAAAATGACTTTGAACAAAGGAACGTAATTGTTGGAAATGAGGCAAAATACAAGATATAACAATGCTCTTTAAAGAGGTGTGTCAATTATATACTTTGAAATAGTGGACTAAATCTTTATTTAAAATACCTTTCAACAAAGGGACGTAATTGTTTGAAATAACACAAAAATACAACATATAACAATGCTCTTTATAAATATGTGCCATAAAAACGCTTTGGAAAACAATTAATTCATTATATATTCTCATTGACACTCATTGGACCTCTTCTTAATGGTTTCATACGCCCGTATTCTTTCAGAGTAGCTGCATAACTGCTACCATTCTCATAGAATATCTTCACTAACAATGCACATTCCTTCTTATTTAGAGTCATGAAAGACCATTACTCAATGTCGTCGTGTTCTTATACTGTTCATTTAGCTTAAAATTTGCATATATGCCGCATATATGACGCTCATTGTTGGATATACGGCAGAAATACAGTATATAACAATGCTCTTTAAAAATGTGTGTCAATAATATACTTTCAAACCGTGAACTGAACCATTATTTAAAATGACATTCAACAAAGGGACGCTCATTGTTGGAAATACGGCAAAAATACACGACATAACAACTGTTTAAAAATGTGTGTCAATATTATACTTTAAAACAGTGGACTAAACTTTTATTTAAAATGACTTTCAACAAAGTAACGTAATTTTTGGAAATACTGCAGAAATAGACGGTATAACACTGTTCCTTAAGAATGTGTGTGAATAATACACTTTAAACAGTGGACTAAAGTTTTATTTAAAATGACTTTGAACAAAGGAACGTAATTGTTGGAAATGAGGCAAAATACAAGATATAACAATGCTCTTTAAAGAGGTGTGTCAATTATATACTTTGAAATAGTGGACTAAATCTTTATTTAAAATACCTTTCAACAAAGGGACGTAATTGTTTGAAATAACACAAAAATACAACATATAACAATGCTCTTTATAAATATGTGACACAAAAACGCTTTGGAAAACAATTAATTCATTATATATTCTCATTGACACTCATTGGACCTCTTCTTAATGGTTTCATACGCCCGTATTCTTTCAGAGTAGCTGCATAACTGCTACCATTCTCATAGAATATCTTCACTAACAATGCACATTCCTTCTTATTTAGAGTCATGAAAGACCATTACTCAATGTCGTCGTGTTCTTATACTGTTCATTTAGCTTAAAATTTGCATATATGCTGCATATATGACGCTTATTGTTGGATATACGGCAAAAATACAGTATATAACAATGCTCTTTAAAAATGTGTGTCAATAATATACTTTCAAACCGTGAACTGAACCTTTATTTAAAATGACATTCAACAAAGGGACGCTCATTGTTGGAAATACATCAAAAATACACGATATAACAACTGTTTAAAAATGTGTGTCAATATTATACTTTAAAACAGTGGACTAAACTTTTATTTAAAATGACTTTCAACAAAGTAACGTAATTTTTGGAAATACTGCAGAAATAGACGGTATAACACTGTTCCTTAAGAATGTGTGTCAATAATATACTTTAAACAGTGGACTAAAGTTTTATTTAAAATGACTTTCAACAAAGGGACTCTCGTTGTTGGAAATACGGCAAAAATTCACGATATAACACTGCTCTTTAAAAATGTGTGTCAATAATATACTTTGAAACAGTGGACTGAACCTTTATTTAAAATTCAAAAAAGGGTCGCTCATTGTTGGAAATACGGCAAATATACACGATATAACAATGCTCTTTATTAATGTGTGTCAATAATACACTTTGAAAGAGTGGACTAAACCTTTATTTAAAATAGCTTTCAACAAAGGGACGTAATTGTTTGAAATAATACAAGATACAAGATATAACATTGCTCTTTATAAATATGTGTCATAAAGACGCTTTGGAAAACTATCAATTCATTATATATTCTCATTGACACTCATTGGACCTCTTAATCGTTTCATACGCCGGTATTCTTTCAGAGTACCTGCTTAACTGATACCATTCTGGTAGAATATCTTCACTAACAATGCACGTTCCTTCTTATTCAGTCATGAAAGACCATTACTCAATGTCGTCGTGTTCTTATACTGTTCATTTAGCTTAAAATTTGCATATATGCCGCCGATAAGCATTGAAATATGATACAGCGCCATCTATCGAGCAAAAATGGCGATTTTTTTCATATTTGACTTGAGCATGTTCTGAAACGTGTAGATACCAAATTTCACTGGAATATTCCCAGTAGCTTTCTCTAAAGCACCACTTGAACATGTGCAGTTTAATTATGGCCACCCTATAGTTTGAAACAGTGGACTAAACCTTTATTTCAAATACCTTTCAACACAGGGACGTAATTGTTTGAAACAATACAAAAGTACAAGCATATAACAATGCTCTTTATAAATATGTGTCAATAATATGCTTAGAAATATTGGACTAAACCTTCATTTAAAATGAGTTTCAACAAAGTGGCGTAATTGTTGCAAATAATCCAGAAATAAGCGGTATAAGAAAGTTCTTTAAGAATGTGTGCCAATTAAATACGTTTGAAAACAGTGGACTAAACCTTCATTTGAAATGACTTTCAACAAAGCGACGTAATTGTTTGAAATAATGCAAAAATACACGATATAACAATGCTCTTTAATAATGTGTGTCAATAATATACATTGAAACAGTGGACTGCACCTTAATTTAAAATAACTTTCAACAAAGGGAAGCTCATTGTTCGAAATACGGCAAATATACACGATATAACAATGCTCTTTAACAATGTGTATCAATAATATACTTTGAAACAGTGGAC